>OMLM01004676.1:149361-163937 GCA_900302695.1 Helostoma temminkii
GGGGGGGGGGGAGACATGCCATGCTTTATTTGATAAACTCTTTTACAGAAGACCACATATACTGGACAGTATTATCACCGAGGAACATTACACACTTGATAAATCAACATTTTATTGTTGAATTTGTGACTTCATGCCAGTATAACAGAACAATAGGATTACTGCAGGTCAGCAAGTCCATTCTTTTAAACATTATTTAGTCCGATACCAAACAATCTGGGGAATCGGATCAAAGGATCAATTCTGTAAGAACAGGTAGGTCTAGTGCTGCTCTTTGGTGTTCATATGTCTGCCTGTGCTGCACTCAAGCTGTACAGAACATTGTGTAATGTGGAAAACTGTGCTGCTGGGAAGGCCACTCTAATTGAATTGTAGACAAGAGTTCATTGAGAAGTACTTTGGCTCTTCTTCTAATGCAAGTAAACAACCATTTAAATGGGTCATGTCTACTCAGTGATCGGAAAAAAGGAGGGAAGAAAAAGCAAGCAGCGGGTGGCCAACATCTGAATGTAAACAATCTCTTTTTCAATGCCTGTCCAGCATTCAGGGAAAGTGAAACATGTTAATTTGCACACTCTCTGGGCCAAAGGTTTACCATTCCCTCTCACTGTGGCAACAGGGCCACCTTACAACACGCACAGACACCATTAACAAGTAAATCAAAACTTTAAAAACAAAAGACAAAACAAAAGTAAGGTATTCCGACGTTTAACCTGGACTTGTAAAAACCTACCCATGAATAGTATAAAAGGTAACTTGTGGAATGATATAATTGGGGTGGGATACTAGCCTGGGCTGGCTGGGGTTCCTGGGCCCCTGGGTTGGTTCAGAACTGATTAAAATGCAAGAGGAAGGGCTGTTGGATTTGCTGCGCCAAGAAAACACTTGTCTCTATTCTAAGAACCAACTCAGACTGGGACTACTTAAATTTGGAACCTTAACCCATTTGTTGTGCTCCTGAGTACATAAGGTTTATTGAAGACAAAGTCATCCATGGGATACAAAGTTTGTGTTATGCAGGAAAGCGTGGCTGAACGCAACACAAAAGGTTGACTGTACTTTTAATAACATGTCCCAAGTTCAAAATAAAACTGAACTGCATTTTAGCCTTGACTCAGGTTTACCTTACTTTTTGTGTAGTCTGCTCTGTTATGTTTTTGTATTGCGATTCCCGTTGCTATGGGCGTCTAAAACCATTGTCATCATAGCACAGCTCCGCAGCTCTGCAATACATACTTCCTTCAGGAAAGTTTTAATGCTAAGCTTAAACCCATTTTAAGGTTTGGTGTACTCGCACTTGTATAAATGGGGTGGACAAAGTAGTAGAAACACCTTTCAGTGCAGCCACTATAAATTAGAAACAAACAAACATAAATAAAACCAGTGAAGCTAACTATAACTGTCCTTCAAACGAGAACTGCAGCAGATTAAAAGGAAACTGCGCTCACTTCAACCTTTATTGAAGCGAAACGTATCACCTGGCGTGTTAGTTTGAAGCAAATACCCCTCAATTGAGTAGAGACGGAGCGTAATCTAGGCCAGTTAATCCATGCTAACCACGGAGGAGCAGCCTAATCTTCAAACTCACTCGTGGGCCAGCCGTGTGCTCGAGGAACGTCCACGCGCGACCCCAAACTGGAGCAGCGCGCGACCCAGCCGTTAAGAACCGTCGATTCGCGGCTTTGTTTGTGTTTACCCGGCGTTCGAAACGTTACACAACACAACGGGCAGCGCGAGCCGTCGGCGTTAGCATGAACGGCAACACAACACGGCTCAGGCTAGCGAGGCCGAAGACAAACACAGGACGACTCGTTAATCAATAAAGTGGGCATTTTAACAGTGACAAGGCGTTGGGTGCGTTGTTTTTTTTTTTTAAACTGTCAAATATGTAAATGTAAACAGGAACACTCAAACCGAAACAAACGGCGACTACCGTTTGGGCAGAAAACAGAAGGAGAAGATGAAAAGCAAACGGCGAACAAACCTCGTTACGCTGTGAGTGAGTGAAAGTAGCGGAGTGATGAGACCAGCTAAGGCGTCGGAGTTTTCACCTACTCCATCGTAGTTTTCTGCTTCCTTGTGGTCTTATCTTTTAGCATTCCAGGTTGGACATGAATTAGGTGAAATGATGATGGCTGCTCTCTAACATCTCGCACATCACGTGGTAAAATGCTCCCAGCTGCTTCAGCAGATTAGGACCGCCCTACAGACGGCCGCAGCAGCACCGAAGTCAGCTTCACGTTGGTATTGCAGGCGGAAATGGCTTATTGCGGTTCTAACTTTAATTTTATTGTTTTTCTACAACCTTATTTTGACCACCACCCCTTTTATTCAGATTTGTACTACACTATGGTCACTTTTGATTGTTTTAATTATGTGCTTTATATTATATTATTAACTTTATATTTAAGAAGTACTTTTAAAAGGAAACACACACATACACAATGAATTGGAGACATATGCAAATGCAAATGAATGTAAAAGTAATGATAGATTTCTAATAGATGATTGTAACATGCAGCTAAATGCTGAAAATACAGTAGGTAATTCTTTTTGAAACAAAACTGTAGATTTACCAGGCGAACACTAATCATACCCAGTCATGGCACCTCATATAGTGGTCCTCAACTGAAGTTTATAGTGGTTATAATTAATTCATCATGCATGGCTGGAAATACCTTATTTTTACTGAAGTGGAAAAGCTGCTCTCTGGTGCTACACTAGCTTCAGTGCCTCACTAACACATTATCCTTTGAGTGTGTGACCTAAACTGCAGACTCCTCTGCACTGTGCTCACAGGTAGGGCATCACACATCTACTGTTCATTCACTACATCTGTTGTAGTTTTACAGTAAGGCAATAAGTTTCATGTGAATTCATAGTTTGTTTGGGATTGTATCGTGTCTGTTCCTACTCTATCGAAGGTTCACATTCTAATTGCTTGATATCTTTCCAGCAGCTATGCCAAAAACAATGGTATATTTCTGAATTGCTCTGTACGAATTTCATCCAAGAATGTATTTTTGGACAGACTGGTCGACTACAGTTTGTTCTAAGGGTATACAGGTGATGTGAGGGGGAGAAAGGATTCATAATTGATGTTTCACACTTCAGGCTGTCCAGTTCAAAAACATCAAATAAGACCAACTTCAGCAGGAGCATGAACCATGATTACTCAAACTGAAACGCTGGTGCACTGTGTTGTTTGACCTGTCCTTCACACTATTCCAGGGATGACCAACCCTAGACCTTGAGGGCCACTGTCCTGCTTGTTCTCCAACCACCCTTGCACTTACAGCGTCTTGATTGGCTGAAGACACCTGAACCAGGTAATCAACAGTGGGTGGGGCAGAGAAAAAGCAGGACAGTGGCTCTCCAGTACCAGGATTGACCATCCCTGATTCAGTCCATTGTTGACCTATTTTAAAACAGCAGAGAATTACGTCAGGTGGGAGAAAGTCCTCAATGTCAGTCACTGCTGCTAAGTAAGTCAAAACCATACTCAGCTGACTGACACACTGACCCTCTGGGATGTCAGCTGTGGCGACTCATGGGTGATTTGGACCAACAAGGATGATGCACCCTGCACATGACGTTCATGTACAGCATGACTGATGCGGTCACTTCTAATCTTTTAAAAAAAATCTTGAGTGGCTGGAGCTAAAATAGTGGTAACAAGCACATAATGGCTATTATCAACCCCAGTTTGGTTTGATTTCTATGGCCGACACGGACTATAATTAAAACTTTCCAGAATTTAATCTAAATCTGCAGTCCTGTGTGAGCATACACATGCACAAAAATTTGCCTGTGATAGGAAATACTAAGACACTGTTGCCACCTAGTGGTTTCTCTGGATTAGTAACCTCCTGTTTGGGATTAAGAGTCTCACTCACTAGCACAAAGCTTTATTTCATTTGTTTTTCACTTTAGAGTAACATTTAGTTTCTTGCAGAATAACACAATATTGCATGATACACATAGTGGCACATTATGAACAAGTGCTAAAAACTGCAAAGCTAAGTGTCTGAACGAGCATCGTCCTCACTTCCTTCTTAACTTTAGCAGTCCTGCATATTTTCACATTTGGCGTCTGATTTCTCTGTGACAAGGACTGGAAATAATAGGACATTTTAAATGACCTTATTTGTCCACAGTGGGATGCGGCTGAAGGTAATTTGGCTCACTTTACATCCTTAGTGGGGAACATAGCTCGCTGACTTGAATTACCTTCCCCTCAGCTCATCTCCCGGTGAAAATCCCATTTTCCCATCCAGTGATGGTGCAATGTGCTGAGCTTGGTGATACTTCAGGGCCCCTCCACAGTGGAGGAGGGGAACACAGACATGCTTACTGCTTCTCTTTTAGAAACCATCATTTCATCACGATCGATAGTACGTCCCACTCCATGGCTTGCAGATTGCACTGCTATGGGGGAGTTTGTGGGTGGGGGTAGAGGCGGTGGTGGGGCATGTACGGATAGCTGCACTGAGGCAAGTGCGAACAGCCAAGGTGAATGATTGCATGCTGCGTCAGACACTGCTCCTCACTTGCTCTGAGATGCATTTTCTGAGGACCAGTGGGTGGATGCTGTCCTCAAGTGGTGGCTGCAAATGCATGCAACACACGTATGGAGCTTGGGAACTAGTTCAGCTGTCAGGAACTTCATGTTCTGCCTCTATCCTGACTCACAAATGTGCCTTGAGACAAGTAAAGATCTGCAGCTGATGCAGCTTGAATCGTCCCACACCTCTTTGTATTTGAGGTTCAGCACTCAAATAGATTTATGCCGTAGGTGAGAAGACATGTTTCAGTGGATGGCTTGTAATATAAGACCTGTGCTGTTCACTTGGCAGAAATCATTAGACAGCGATAAAAATAATTTAGCTAGTTATTAACAATTGTATGCCTGGACATATGCCTACTGACATCTATGTAGTTGTTTATAAAAACATAGTGCTGTGTATTGTTCAAGAAGAACAGTGAAAAAACATTTTACATCATTTTCCAAATTTAGCAGCAGCCATAATTAGTTTAGTCACGTTTACACAGATAAAGATACTAATTTTATATTGACAAACATAATTCCGTTTTTTTTCTCAGCTCTATTCACAAGTTTATCAATGTGCAGTTATGGTCTTCTATACATACACGTGTCAACAACAATTTGCCAGTTTAGACTAAGTATAGGCGTCAGTTGAGAGAGGTGCATCAATGCGGGACACGAGGAAGTGGATAGGACTGAATGTGTGGTGCAGTACGAGCATCCCCTCTGCTCAGATCGCTACTCATTTGTCAAGTCGCCTGCAGACTTGGATGGTGCATTGCTGCTAAACACAGAGAGGCAATCAGCAGTGCAATAGCACACCTTTAAGAAGGGGTCCCAGGTGGATGAGAGCCTCTTTGGGTGTTCTGCAGATTAAGGGGTCCCCAAGAAAAGCTGCTCAGCACACAAGAGGATGTAAGGGCAGATTTGTATGGTCAATACAGAATTGTTTCACACAGAATAAAAATAGAGCAGCATGGTTGTCCTATTCATCAAAATTGTCCTAAAGCCACACAAAATGTTACTTGACTACTTACAGTTTATCGAGCTGTGTAAAGCATAGCATCTTCTGAGAACTGTATAGAAACATAAATTATAGAGAAAGATTTACAGATTTATGAGAAAAGTTGCTATGTTTTTCAACTGTACTATAAACCATCACATTTCCAGTGTAGTTTCAATCATCCCGCAGGCTTTACTGTTATTATTCTGGCTTACTAAGGCCTTGTATAGGCAGCACTGAGATCTTGCCCATAGTGGGACATGCTGTGAAGCTGAGGGAGCTCACAGCAGTAATAGTGGCCTGGTTCTGCTGGTTTACGCTGCAGTAGATAGACAGATCCACAAGCTCATCCTACATATGACATCCAGAGACACAAGCATGAGGTGACCGGCTCTTTTGTACTCTGGTAGAGCGTAGGTCATCCTCAGCTCACACAGCTCATCACACAGCTCGTCAGACAGCAATCCAGTACACAAGCTGGTCCTTCTCATCCGTCACACGGTGGCTTGGCAGATGGTGGATACAGGCTCTCACATAGTTGAGGCTCTCCTGGCTGCCTCAATAAAGCAAGTGTATGTGGGACTCATCCAGAATGGAAATTGGCAGTAGCAACACCTTTTTTGTCTGCAGACAAAAATAGGATCAGAAATTATGAAAAGAATCATTACAATATACAATGCCTATAAAAAAGCCCTCACCTCCTTTAAAGTTTTTACTCACTCTTCTGAATCATAGTTGATTTACTTTTTTGACAAAATATTACAAAAAGTACTCTTTCATGTCAAAGTGAAACAGATTGAAATTGTAAAAAAAAAAAAAATTAGATTTTTAGATTTTAGATATTAATGCCCATTAAAGTAACTCGCCTAAATAATCGCTGGTGCAGCCAGTTGGTTTAGGATATCACACAATTAGTCAAATAGAGATCACCTGAGTGCAATGAATCTGTATCAAGGATTGCAGTATAAATAAACCTGTACCTGGAAGATCACTTACTGTGGAATCAGTGTCCAGTCTGAAAACAACAGCATGGAGACAAAAGAGACTCTGTGAAAATGTTTTTGAATAGCACAGGCTATGGGATGGATATAAGACACCCAGTGTCATACTTTTAATGTATATTAATTTGTGTTTTCACTCTAACTTCACTTGCATCAGGAGTATATCAGTAAGAATATTAAAACTATTTAACTAATAGGGCTGTATACTGCCTTACATTAACCATTACAGTAACTTACTAAGTAAACAGTACACTGTGTTTCAAGTGACAACATGCTTTCTATTTGTAAGTGTAAACACATAGAGTATTTAACTGAATTTGAAAGGATAAATTGATAATAACATTTGATTGTAACAATAATATAACAGAAAGTATTTACTCATTTATTTGAGGAAATACCCTGTACACGTTTGACATCCATATCCATTTGTGCTCACGACAACGGACTTCAGAATTCAGATTTGTTGTGTCTCCAAAAAAATACATTGAACTAGTTTTTACTAAATTAAGACAAATAAGGATAAATAAATGGAAGTCTGCAAACCTTTTCCTAAGGAAACGTTAAGCTCATATTCTTGCACTCTACCTCTAAAAATGAATCCATTCCTCCAGCTTGCAACTCCTTCATTCAGCAGCAGACCTCTCAGAGTTCCTGGGTTCATGAAAAAGATGGTGCATATGTCACCTCAGAGCTGCTCCTGCTAAACTGCTTCAGGCAGATGCAGGCATCAACAGGCCAGCCTGGAGGAGTCTATGTGTTATCTATCTCTGTCCCTGTGTGCTGTACCTGTTTTTGACGGTTACAAATGGCAGTAGTGAATGTAGGCCAGGAATCAACACACATCTCCAGATGACACAAATTTTACTGGAGGATTTGCAGCAATCCTCCAAGAACCTGGAACGCAGAACACAATGCAGCAGGGAAAAAGACCAAAATAACAAGCAGCTCACTGTCTCTGCAGTTGAAAACAGTGCATCAATAACACTAAACTATATTCAGTAGAGTTTATTATTTTTTCAACCAATATTCACTTCTATTCTATTAAACATAAAGCTGTGCCATCACACAAACATTAATGCAGCTTAAAAAACAGAAAGATTTAAAGGATAATTATCAAGGGAGGTTCTCGGGTGCTTTCAAGATACAGCTTATGGTCATCTACATACTATTTCTATGGATAAGATAAAGTCAAAGTCCAAAGTGTTTATTGTCTATGCTAGAAATTTTTTATTTTATTTTAGCTGAAAGCACACATTTAACTACAGTTATCTTAAATACATTAAATGCTGTAAGAAACAGAGAAGCCCACAACTTAGAAATCACTTTTACACAATTTATTTTAAAATACTACACACTAATTCTTGAAATTAATATTACAGATGAGTGAAGGTGTAATGAAGACTTCCCAGCTGCAGTCTGCCTCAGTTAAAGCTGATCTGTGCGTTATGCTTTGCTACAACAGCGCTGCAGAGAGCAGTCTGGCTGCTGCTGACACTGACAGCTGACAGAGCTGCTGCTCATTCACTACAACAGAGCAGTGCGCTGGCAGAAGTTCAGACTCTCACCATAATGTCAATCCATCATGGACCTCATACTGCTATTTTTCATTCTGAGGGAAAAACTAATCATTCTTTGCACTTCATATGTTTCACATATCGTGCTCTGCCTTTCAAAACAGGGTCCTAAAATCACGGTGAGTAATTTAAATGATCCTTTGATAGATACATAACTTTCTTGTTGCTGAAATAAAAAATCTGGACAATTCAACTGATCAAAATGTTAAACAGTTGGTACTTCTATGTGCTCACAGTTATTCTTGAACAACCACATTTGACCTGTTTTGTTGTTAACAGCGTCTTTTTCACTCCACTTGGCCTTGGGAGGATTCTGCTCAGCTTTACAAAATGAGGTCAGCAAAGAAACACTGGCGCAGTGAAACACACCATGCACCTTCTACAAAGCCAGGATCCCACCATTCAGTCTCTTTGCCAGACTGACTAAGCTGAGCAAAGAGAAAAGGATTTTTATGAAGTTAATTTATGGCTAGCTAGCCTCAATTACCTCCTTTCTAAATCCATTTTTCATCAGCTATGTCAGGTTTCCCCTGAGTCTATGCCGTACAATCACCTAATCGCTTATGCGCACTGAAATCTTTTTTTTTTTTTTTTTTACATCTTGTCAGATTGTAGAAATAAATTCTGGGAGGCTGTACAACCAAAAGAGACAGAAAATCTTCACAGCACGGCTTTTAAATCCACAGTTTCAAAGAGCAGTCACTTGTCAGTCAGGCCAATTCTCTTTCTTGACTGAGGACTACTGAGAATTAGTCTGAATTGATGTGTAAACCAAGCAAGCTGCTGAGCTTGTGAATCAATGTGTCTATTATCTTTTCTGGACAGATCAATGAAGCCAAGGAACGGACTGTGAATGGCGAAAAAGACGTGAGCTCACCAACCAATGGTCAGACTTCACTCCATTATCTATTTCCACGGTCTCTATTTGACAGATTATCTTTTTTCCCCTCAGATGAACAGTGCATCTGTTTTGTTGCAGCTCATGCTTGATAAGTCAATAATGATATCCAGTTATGACACCAGGCACACACATTTATTTATGTTCTACACACACTACAAAAACAATAATATGAGGCAGTTTTCTCAGACTTTAATGTAACAGAGAGCTGTCTATGTACATGTTCAACATACTGCACAGATGACTCAAAATCTCTTGCTTGTTTGATATTACCCATTCTGCCCTTGGCTAGGAGAATGAAGCTCCAGAGGGGATGAGATAACAGTAGCCAGGTAAGGCACAGCAAGGTAATCTAATATGACATGTAAAAGGGCCCCTCCTCATAGCTTATTTATCACAGAGGATGCCATTACTGAGAATGACATGGGCCATGTGAGGGATATACTAAAGGGAGGGCATTTTCTCTGGTTTTATGAGGTAGAGAGGAGAAGCTGCGAGTCTCAGCAAACTGATGAAGCAGCACTGCATGCAGATACTTGCATGCAAAGATGCTCCACTCTCAGCTGATGAATTGCAGATTTTTCACGATGCATGCCCGTGACTTCTACTGAGTGATATGGACAGAGATTCTCAATTATGCAAGTTTGCTGATTCAGCAAACTTCTGACCCAGCACTGGTTTATCTTATAAGGGCAGAGATACAAGCTAAATAGGGAAAGAAAAACCTTCATATGATATATAAACTTAAGCGCTTAAAACAGGTAAGTATGCACCTTGACTTAATAAATGCAGGGTTAAAATGAGAAGCATGCAGCTCCTAATTTACGCCACAGGACAAAGGGTCACAGGGTTCAACTGTGGGCCCAGGCACAGCAAAGTCCTTTGAAAAAAGAAAACCACTTTTCACCTGCAGTGAGAAGCAGAGAGCGCTACACTGCTGCAGAGAAGCCAAGGTGCTGATGTCTCAAAGACAAAGAATTTTTAATGGAGCCACCATTATCCAAACATACCATACCATGCAGTGCACTGCGAATGTCATCACTGACAACTCGGTGTACCACCAAGTGCTTTTTTGTAAAGACATTGCAGAAAGAGAGGTTCAACCTTATTGGCTGACTAAATGATGAATGATCTCACTCTCACAGGGTTGTGCAACGCGCAAAAGACAAATTTGTTTGGTCAAGATATTTCTATATTTTAGCGCACTGCAGAATAGCACCAGTAGAGCAATGCATGTTGGGTAACGGCAGCCAGGTAATAGGGATTGCAGATTAAAGTAATTTTACTCATGGGATTTTTCTACCTAAGAGAAAGGTGAAGGCGGCTTTTAGATATTTACTTATGGCACGATTAATACTAATTTGTGCTGTGACGTAATAATCCTGCAATAATCCTGTGCTTTGCTTTGTGTTTTGTTGACGCACTTAAGTGCAATACTACATGCAACTATTGTTTAACAGTATAAGAAAAAACATTAGAATTTGTTTAACTAAGTGAAAATAATAATTTTGACTTAAATACGGTGGACAAGTGTTGACACTGTTGCTGATATTACATAAGCATGTGTTAATTAAATGGTATTAAAGTATATTTATGCAACTCACACCTGGTGGAATTCTTCCAGAGGAAATTAGACTTCAGAATTATTGTGACAAGTTTCAAAGCAGACCAAATAAGGTGGCCTCTCTGCTCCTCACTGAGATATAAGCACACTAATTTCTCAAAGCAGCTTTTGCTGTAGTGTGAAAATGAATAAAATAAGACGTGAGAGTTATGTGTGCGTGGAGGGGGTCTCGCTTGTGAGAAGTCCTTTACACTGATGATTCTCGGGGGCGTTAGGGGGGAGGTGAGGGAGGACTGGGGATGTGGACACACACTGACCCTGGAGGTTGCGTTCCCCTTTAAAAGTCCCATCCCACTCAGATACGCAGAGCTCATGCAGGATCTGCTGCGGCAGTGGGGGAACACTGCTGAGCTGTGCAGTTTATGCTGCCAGCAAGCGTGCAAAGAAGAGGAGGGGGAGCGAGTGCGTACAGGAGGAGGAGGAGGAGGAGTGAGGGAGAGAGAGAGAGAGAGAGAGAGAGAGTACAAACAATGTCATTCTGTTCAGGAGGCAGTGCTGCAGTCAACTTTGCCGCGCCATGAAAGCACATCACCACCAAGAGGCTCAGAGTGAGTGCAGAGAAGTTTTCCTCCTCACCTCCCTGATGCGGGCAGACTCATCTGTAGGTATACCTTTATTTCCTGGTCTTTTTTTTCCTTGTGTGTTGTCTCCTTGTATGACTACCTCTTTGCTTTCTATACTTCCACATTTAGAGTTGATATATTGTGTGCATGCTTGTAGGGTTGAAGCTCCTGGCTGCTTCTGTCTCATCAGTTTCAGTCCCCTCTGCACCAGTAATAACCAGACAGCACAGCCGCCAGTCAGTTAGCAGTCAGGCTCCAGTGCTCCCTCATCCATGTTTAACACATGGTACGGCTGGAAATAGCAGCCGACGGGTCACATAGCGGCTGTTTGGGAGGATTCGCCATTTGACTCAAGGACAAAAAAAATAACCAGGATGCAAAGAGTTCCCTCCACTATGGGATACTATTACCTGCTGACTTAGCTCTTGAGAGAGTGCTTTCTATGCTAGTTGTGGGTTTTTATTTAGTAGAACATGTAAGTTGTGAATTTGATGCTGGAAACTGGTAAGAATGTCGTATTGTTTCATTGGTTCTGGGCTGTCAGTGCCTAAGTGCTGAAATGGGGAAACGAGGATGATGCTACAGTGGCCTGCATGGGACAGAGGAGCTGTGGTTCACTTATGAAGTTGAGCTTTAGCTGCTGGGACCTTTCTGCCATCATATGAGTAGATATCAGGGCAGAATGCAGCTCTTTAAGATGCTTTGTGGAGAGTTTGGCACAAACAGAGAGAAAGCAGGAGTATTCAGCTGTTGGTGTGTGCGTCCAAATAAGGTTTATGTGTTTGCTGAAAAACTGAAATTAAAACGGTTCTCCAAGCAGAACCAATATCATACTTGGTAATATGTCTGACTATATCTCCCAATATCTCAGTAAACTCTCTTGTGTAAAAGTTTATGTGTCTACTTTTGACTTTTATGATACCCTGCCTTGCAAGAGTCTGCTCAGGGCCTCAAAAGGCCGTGTAAAAATAGTTTGTGGGGAACAAATCATTCACAAGTGAGACAGTATCGAAACTGAAACCAGTCCATGATAAATCCAGCCAGTCAGTTCACCTATACGTAGGTTTGTCATCTCCGAGTTCATCTCAGGTAACTGTGCTAAGACCTTGAAAAAGCTGGCCCTGCATTGTCAGCTGGTTTTTTGCGAGGCAGAAGTCCAGTGCATCTCTCTGGCCTTAATATTTCTCCCCACTGCAGGCAGCGACTGCAAGGGAACAGAGTGATAATAAAGTGCACTAAAGGTCCGCACCACATCCGGAGCCTGACATCATCTCCGAACATCTGCAGTTCTCCTGCTCACACTTTCACTGAGGGTGGGTGCTGCACTGCCAGCAAAGGAAATTGCCGCACTCACCTGATGTTCCTTGCACCTCACTTCTGCCCTCCCCCACCTTCAACTCTCTTTCCTCTTCTTCCCTCCTCCTCCTCCTCCTTTGTCTCCAGTTTCTATACTGTAGTCACTCTCAAAGGTACAGTTTCCCAGCATAGCGCCTCACTGGCATGCTTTGCACCTCAGTGAATCTCTCACCCTTCATCCTCTCTCATCCACTCACCCCCTCTCCCCTGCTGAAAAAGTATGCAGCACATGCTCTCACCTTCCTCCTTGAGCAATTTGCCTGAGTGAATAGAAAGAGGAGAGCGAGAGAGATGAGAGAGAGAGAGAGAGAGAAAAGAGCCCGCAAGCCAACAGCAGAGCAGCAATCCTGCAGTGTCCTGCAGCAGCTGTGTTCCTGCAGTGCTGGTCTCTAATAGCACACACACACACGCACACACACACGCATGCACGCACACACATGTAGAACCATGTGGCTGTGCATCAAGACCATCATTTTCTCTTAGACACAGACAGTGTTTCAGTCACGTGACACAGCAGTAGTACATGTGAGGGAGAGCAGGCCGTCTCACTCTGGACCACACTAAACTGCGGTTAGAAACAGAAAGAGAGAAAGACACACATTCTTTCTCATGGAGCTTCACAGGGAGGCAGTGGTGAGATTAGCCTGTTGCCCCCCCCGGCCCCCCCGGTGGTGCATTGTCCCGTTCCAGCACTCCAGTTCCGATGATGTAATCAATGCAGCAAGCTTTGAACTTGCTGGGCTAGGGGTTTCTTACCCCCCTACTGACACAGATGCAAGTGCGAGGCCTCAGTTGTCCCAGGTAGGACACTGAAATAATTGTAGTTTTATGTTGTGATTTAGATATAATTTCATGTATGTGGACTAGTGGACTATCCCTATTTCACTCTTGAGCAAAGAGAATCAAAATCATAGAAATTAAAAAACAAGTCAGCTGATGAAGCTATCGCCAATACTTTGTGAAAATGTTGATTTGCAGTGTCGCATCACCATTAAATTAAGCAACTATGTGCACCAAATACACACTCTTGGATAGGCTGTTGTATTTGCTGCCAGTGTGGAAAAGACAAACCTCCAAGTAAAGCTAAAAGTGCTTTGCTGTTTTTTCTGGGTGTAACAGCATAGTGACTTTGCTCTTTCATTGATAAGGTCATCAGTCTGTTGACAAGCTGCAGTGGAGAGTAGCACCAGTGATGTACAGCAGTGCTTTAGAGATGCTCAGGCAGCCAGACTCAGACCATATTGTAGCAGGTGAGTTTTGCTGAGCTGGTTCCTGCTGCTGCACTCAGAATCTGCCTAGTGATCAACTTCCACTACAGCAGTGATGAACTAGCATCATTCCACCCCTTGTAAA
The DNA here is from genome assembly GCA_900302695.1 of Helostoma temminkii. Lineage (NCBI taxonomy): Eukaryota > Metazoa > Chordata > Actinopteri > Anabantiformes > Helostomatidae > Helostoma > Helostoma temminkii. The sequence goes on from OMLM01004676.1 coordinate 163,280, forward strand.
AAAAACCCATCCAGCATCAGAGCAGCTCTGCATAATTAGAATTCATGGATTTTGATGATTAAGCACATTTGATGTGCTTTAATGTGTCAGTGGCTAAATAGCTTGCAATGTACCTTTGTATATATAATATTCCATATTATATATATCAGATGGAGCATTTTTGCTCCATTAAGAAATTGCCTTAAAATTTACATGTGACTTTAAACTTCACTGCTCCAGGAAAATATTAATATTTCACAAGTTTTTCAAATCCTGCATTCCCTATGATTTCCAGTCATATAACTCATGCTGATGGACTTCATTGGTAACTGATGTGACCTAATGTGAGTTACAGTGTCAGATTTGATGAATCAGGAGCTTTCATTAGTCTGCTGTGCTGGTGTGCGGTTACAGCTTCTGCAAACTATTTATTCCGCTGTGTTAAAGATTACTGTAAGTAGAACTATTTGCTCATAAGAGTTTGGATGAACAGCATTACTGCAGCTGAATTAAAGATATTGAATTTAGCTTTAAACAGTAAAAGCTGGGGCTTTTTGTTACCCACTTCAGCTCTGTCAACTGCTTCCACCCGCTGGGCAGAGAGGGTGAGAACAGAAGGAGTCACCACCTGCAGGAAAACTGGACTTCTTTATGATTTATGACATAACAAAGATAATCA
>OMLM01004676.1:163957-174257 GCA_900302695.1 Helostoma temminkii
AGTCCAGTTCAATAATAATAATAATAATTTTCTGTCAGTTGTTGTGATCATTCACATCTTTTCATCTAGTCTCTGCATTTGTACAGAAATCTAGTCAGCCATCATTCTTAAGTCAACTACTTCCTATGTTTAAGTGTTAAGGAGTTAAATGTGTTAAAGTGAAAGCTGTCTATGCTAACCTACTGAAGCAGGCTGAGTCATGCCGGGTTTTTTCTGGGTTTCCCCCCTCTCTGATTTTCTGCTCCTCCCCCTCTGGTCTAGGAGCAGGCTCATACACCCAGTCCGGCTGCTGGTGGCGTGTTGGAACATGTCTTGACTTGTTGTGCTACCCAAGTAAAGCAGAGAAGGACTGCCACCGAGAGAGAGGCAAGAGGCTTGTGGTCAACACTATGCCAGCGTGAAGTGACCCACACAGTGGGAGAGCCCTGGCAGCTCACACGGACAGGCTCCTGTTGGTGTCAACACCAGAGTGCAGTCACAGGAGAAGGGCATGGATGGAGGAGCTCCACTGCTTCCTCGCTGCTTGGTAAGTGTCACAACTATGTGTGAATAAAAAGCCTCCGACATACACTTCTGTGAACGTCTAGATTAATTGTTACCTCAAAAAAGAGCACTTCGTACCTCTACTTAAAACTTCAAAAACATTAATTAGAGTGGGGAACAGAAAAGATGTTAAATTAGGCCTTCAGAGCATGGTAATAGGGCCGGTACGATGATTGAAGTATTAATGAGAACATGTTAATTTGAAGTGTACAGCTCTCAGTGTTGTGAAAGTGTCCAGAGTCTCGATGCTAACATGATGCCATGGTAACTATACAAAAGGTTACTGAATGCAGAGAACTGTGATACACAGTCACACAGTGGCACAGTAAACTCCGCACAGACACAGCGCCACAACTGACCCTTTCACAAGCCCGCGAGGACTCAAAGATCATTGTCAGACCAATGTTTGAGCTCCACGGAGAAGGACAGGTGTTTTTGTTATTGTTTTCTCCTCTTTTCAGAGCATAAGCTGGTTTCCATCAGGAGACTCAGCAGGCTGCTTCTCCTTCGCAAAGCAGGCTGTGTTCCTCCAAAGTGTTCCTCATTTCTCAAAACTCATTAGCATCTGGTTAAATACAAGCGAGGGACGGAGCCGATGTGAGTTTCTGCCTATAATCAATCATAACAATCATTCATAACTGATGGTGTGACAGAAGATTCGGTCTCAAAGAGAAGTGTTTGAGACAGGAAGCGTCATTAAATTGCACACTTTGTGCACAGACAAACAGACAAAGACAACCTTAACTGTAGCACACAGTCCACTCTGTCGCACGTAATACCACGTTACTGATTAGCTCTGCAGTAAAAAAACTCAGGAGCCTGTCAAAACTCAAATACATTAATCACTCAAGTGACTCAAATGATAATCATTTAGTGTCCAGTGCACTATGATCTGTGTGTTTTACCTGTGCAAGCAGATAGTTACTGGGGCAACTCTGTTCTCTTCTGGTAACCAGGGGTTGTGTGTACTGTGTTTAAGACCCCAAACCACAGAATCATAACACGCACTCAAGTTTGAGTTATAATACTGATAGTTAAATACTGATTAAGCCAAAAATGTATCTGAATAGTTAAAAAAGCCATTTTCTTTGTTTGTTTTAAAAAACTGACGCAAAACTACTGCATTGGGTTGTATCACTTCTAATAATTTTCTATCAGCTCAAAATGCCTCCAGTGGAGGTTCTGACTTGCTAATTTGAAATTAAAACATCTAAGATGCAAAATCAATACACATTCTTCATAAACCGCATGAGAGGCTAAGCTCCAGCTCCAGGCTTTCCATCAGTGTGTGTGTCATGTGTAGCATTGTTCAAAAACATAGCTCTGCAGTAAATACTAATGTCATTGTTCGCCATAAGATGATTAGGTCTGTGGAATGGGACTGAAGCAGGGAAGCATGACTGTTTGAGTGTTAGCTGACACTGGAACAACCAAGATATGCACAGCGGAGGGAAACAAGGTGTGAAGTGCACAGGCTTGGTGATACTGGGTGAGTTTTGTTTTTACCATCCGAGGCTCTGACAACACAGCTATCCAGCATGTTTAGGAAGCATATGTAGATCTGAGGCTGGAGTGTGTGTGTAAGACAGATAGTTAGTGATGTGTTCATGCTTTCGAGGACCGAATATGTCATGAACTGTATATGTAAAGCAACGTTAGTGTTGCAAGAACAACAAGAAGAGTCCAATGGTTACTTCAACAAATGCCCCTCTGAGACAAACACTATGTGCATTAAGTAAACTATTACAATGCATCCTTTACTACAGTAAAATATTTTAATCAAGCCACTTTTTAACTAAAAATCTAGTTGCATAATATACGTACAATTAATTTTGCCTCTATGATTTTTACAGATACTGGTTTGATTAAAGTTTCCTACATACTGGTGTTTTTAAGACATCTATCATACAACAAAATAAACCAAGCTTCTTTAATGCATGAGTGTTTAATGTCATGCCTAGTTCTTTGGCAGGTGAAATGACACAAATACACACAGTAAATAATTTAAATCATAGAATTCTATTAAAGTCTTAATTTAATGAGGAAATCTGGAAGTATCAGATCAAAGATGAGGTACATGAACCTTACTTTTGGTATCAGATCTATCTACACTTCTCTTGAATGCCAGATAACATATTTTCAATTCAATTAATTAAACTGTAACTTGATCGCGTTTAGAGAAAAAACTGTTGTCGACAGCAAAATAACTGACAAATATTCTGATAATTATTTCATCATTAAAATAATTTTTTCGAAGCAAAACTCTCAGATTTCTTCATTCCAGCTTTTCAGGTGTGAGATTTCTATTTGTATTATGTGACGGTAAATAGAATAGTTGTGGTTTTGTGTGTTGGTCAGAAAAAGCAACACATGTGAAAACATCACTGAGCCCTTTTTAAAAATGTTCTACTTATGTATAAGGCAGTTACCTGATAAAATAACGAGTTGCTAATATAAAATAATCTTTATGTCTTAGAAAAAGATATTTAGCTATAATGTAAGTAATCAAATGCAACCTAATTTGTTATAAGTGTGTATAAATCCAACCTATATCTACTCTATGTCGTATGTACACAGGAAAATTTTCTAATAAATAATATTTATGCAGAATTGGTATACACCTCATATTGATATTTATACTGATAAACATGTTTGTTTGACCTCTAGCACAGAAATAGGAAGACAAGAATCTGCCAGTAAAGCTGAGCTCAGACTGAGGCCTGACACATATTTTTGGACGGGTTTGTGAGATGAGGCTCACTGCTGTTCCCGCTGTTTGCTGTGTGAAGCAGAGAGGCAACTAGTCATTCATTTAGCAAACTGTGTGTTGTTTCCACTGGCATTCCTCAATCCTGTATTAGGGATTACATCAAGCTCTGAGCAGGAAGGAATTCATGTCATCATGTGCTCAGCGAACAAAGACACAAAGAGACACGGACACTGCCGAATGGCAACAAAGCAAGCCAAAAGGTGTCTCTGTTTGTTTCTGAAGATCACTATCCATGCATGTAAAAGAGGTGCAAATATTTGGTTTTAGCATTTTCAATTCTTGCTTTGACACCAGATAAAGGTCAAAATGCTCTAACCACCGTAGAAGTGAGGAATTTCCCGTTATACAACCACAAAATGCGTCATAAAATACAGCAAAAACAGACATGAAGAGCTACAAATAGCATCACTGCAGAATTTAACAGTAAGGATACTACAGATAGAGGATATTCATCCAGCTGTATGTTTTCCAAGCATCCCTCCCGACACCTCTCGATCCCCCTCATAACTCCTTCTCTCCCCTCATTTGCTTTTGACTGCAGAGCGCTCGCTAGTATCCATGTTGTCCTGTCAGCAAAGCAGAGTCCACAGGGAGAGGACAGTATGGAATGGTCAGCCGGCCTAAAATAGCACTGCAGAGAGCAACAGCAACTGATAGCATGGGGATTTTCGTTGTTGTCCCTTAGGTACATAAACACACACAGGGACATATATGGTGCTCATGTGAACAGAGAGAAACACACAAATAGATAAGACCTATATCAAACTGAGTTTTTTGTTGCAAAATCATGAGTCATAGCAAGTCTATTCTTAGTTTGGGGGTGTTTGTGTTTGCCCAAGTTGTGTGTGCTTAAAGTGATGCTGCGCAAAAGACTATTGAGAATCTGTTAGGGAAGCTTCAGGTCACTTTGAGCAATGGAGCATAAACTCATCGCCGTTACGTAAAGCTGAGGGAGGCAGGGGATTGCGCCTTTTAAATTTTTTAATTAAGATTCTTAGGATTTGTCTTAACTTTACATGAAAATGTGTCTGACCACATTAGGTTAATTCCATGAACAAATTGTTACTCAACCTTTATTTCCTACTTCTCTTATAGAGCTTCTGGCTGTTGGCATAGGACCACACCACCCGCGGGAGCTTTTAGTCTAAGGCCGATGCCTTCCAACAACCACCACCACAAAGCTGGGCAGAAAAAGCGTGAGCATCCATATTGCCAGACTCACAGGTGGAAGTGCACAGATCAGTGATGATCATTCTGGGCAGAGGGACGAATGGTCAGTTGGATGCGGCTGCTGTGGGTGTTTCTCTGGCAGTGTCTTAGCTGGTTGTTGTGAGGAGTGAGAACGAAGCAATCAGCAAGTATACTGCCGCAGAAATTCTTCGCAATAAGAGGCCCTGGGATCACAGTTGTCGCTGGGAGAAAAACTGAAGGCAGGAAAAACTCGAATCAGCATTGTAGCAGACAAGGATCCTGCTGCTACTGTAGGTTTTTACAGGTGTGCTGACACTGTAGAAATTAACAAGCACTGGAAGCCGAGACAGAATTAATAGAAGATAGAGCATCTGAGAGCATGGCCTTTGTGTTTACTGCCTCTACAATATTTACAGCTGGATCAAAGCATCAACTCTACACTATGTCTAATTCTTAAACGATCCTCTGCTGCCACCTTCTGACTGAAAACAACCTCCCAGCATGCTTTTCATCAAACACTGCAGCAGTATGTAAAACCTACACTGTATTTTTTCATTGAGACATCCTTTTATTTTGAAAATGAGACTTCAGATTCAGTTTTGCTTTATGAGTTTGAGGTATCTTCTCTGGTTGTAAATACATATTATAAAAGTGATTATGGTCGAGTCCTAATTGATCAGTTGCATTATAATTATTTCCTCATGTCATAAATTATAACTGTGGGGAAAAGTCCATAAAGGTTACATAAAGACTGATTAATTAATTTGCCTTGTTTTCACAGTGCACATTCATTTGGTAATCATGGAAAACTTGTGATGTATACAGCACCTTGTATTGTGTAAAAGCACTTTGAGATTGGTGAAAAATTGATGTTGCGATTCGCGAACATAGTAAGTCTAAAGAGTGCACATGAATTTAGGTTTTCTTGGACACACACAGCTCATGATTTAGAAAAAAATCTGAGTCACAGAATCTTTGATTGAATTATTGTCAATACTTGATGGGAAAGTGTGTGTTTTGTAAAACAGTTGGTCACGTATGATTTCAATAGTGAAAAATGCAGTGCGTTTGCTGCAGACTATAGGAAAAAAGACCAACACGCCACTGCATTGCTGCAAATTCAAAAAGGGGTGGAAGTTTTTCTGGGCTGCAGCAATGCAGAAGCAGTAAAGTCCTGCTCTCACACAAGGTCACTGATTTATGGCTTGAAATTAATCTACTCTTCAGCTCCTACTCTTCAGTAAACGAGGGCCACAGAGCCACCAGAGAATTAACACCGGCACCACACAAATCACAGTCCCAAAAAGAAAGCTTGCATGTTGGATGGTAATGTGATGCCCTACTGTGAACTGCTTTCAAAATACTGTTTTCCAACTGTTTAAATCTGACGTAAGAGGTTCAGCGCTAGAGAATATGTTTGGTTTACAAAACTAATAAATTTCAACTATCTATTCATCATTCCTATCATTTATTAAGCAGAAATGACACTAATTTCAGAACTAAAACTGAAGCATTTCCCAGCTTTTCTATTTCATAAAACTGTGAGGTTTGGAGTAATCAGTGGACAGAACAAGCAGCTATTACCTTGGATCCTGACACATTTTAATTGTTATTTTTTCACTTTTTGTTACAATTTACTGAGAAGAATAAAATGTATAAATTTGTCACTTATAATATTAATCATAATGCTTTCTACTAACAACTACTACTGTAATGCCAGGCATTATACTTAAAATATACAGGTTTCAATTCCAAAGTAATATTTGACATTATTTATTTTATCCTTATGTGTCAGCTCTGTTTTCCAATCTCTAAAAAATATTTATTTATATATTTTTTATCAATAACAAGCTTAAATGGGCCTTTGTGATTTTTTTCATTTTACCATGTTACATTACCTTACCTTTATATACTCTTCTAACTTTTTGCTGGCAGTTATTATATACAGTAGTTATTTTTTATTTTATTATCTTGCACTTTTTATAACATATTGAAACCATTCTTTGAAAAATGCTGTAAAGACTACATTGTTATTTCACTGCTGATATTACAAGACAATAAGGAGTGGGTGAGCTTTTAGAAAGTGGCAAATGCACTAATTTAATTTAAATGTTGAAGAGATTACGATTAAAGATTAAAGAAGTCTATTGTCACAAGCACAGTAAAGACATCTTACACCATGCAATGAAAAACTTCCTCAACACATGTAAGAATTACAGAAGAGAATAACAAGAAGGCAGACACAAAGTGCACTGTGCCTCTTACAGTGTGCAAAGATCCTGTCTGGTTTTTGCCAGCACACTAGTGGCTGCACAGATGAGTTGATCAAAACAAAAACAACATTAGATGGAGTCATTGATGGATTAATTAACAAGTCTACCAGGAATAACAACACAAAACAAACAAATCAAGTGATGACTGTAAGGCAATCCAAAAGATGTACAGATATAAAGGTTCCCCTGAAGGACACCAGTGATACACAACATCTACAAAAACAAAGACAACTACAAGGAGACAGAAATGTTTTTTAACACACATGGCACACAGTGCTGACACAAAAACATGCAGAATTGTGTCCTAATCCGTAAATGGATTGTATGGCCTACATAACTGCTAGAGTATTTACGACAGCTGGTACAAAAGTATAATATACTGTGTGTACTGTGTCATGTGTGGTATGTTGTCACCTGTTAACATGGTGGCAAACCCCTGCTTCAAGCCAAAATAGATATGCAAGAGTCTACCCATTACCAGCTGACTCTGAGTTCTGCTTTGGGTTCCGGTTGGTGCGACGAGGAAAGAGAAGAGAGGAGGCGGGGAAGGAGGCGTTAAACCCCGGAGGAAAAGTTTTTTGGCCGAAAACAAGTGTGTTAAGTAAGTCATACGGCGCTCGACTGGCTCGGTGTTTAGATAAATGTCGCCCGGGTGTAAGGGAAATAATACGAAGAGACAGTGGTGCTATTTATGTACTGTATAATGTACCTCGTGATGGACTAGTCGGAAATTTGTCTGAAAATATTGTAGCACGTTTGAAGACAGATTGTTGTGTCCATGAGGTGATAGGTTGCATCTAGTAACACGAAACGATGGCAAACGGAAACGGAACAGTTGTTTACTTGTCAGAACAGGTGGTCGTTCTGTTTTCGTGTGCGCTGTCGTTTCTGGGCTCTTCTCTGATCATTTTCACCTACATTATTTGGTCAGATCTGAGGACGACTCCGAGGAAATTACTTGTCTACCTGTCGGTGTCTGACTGGCTCTCCGCCGTCTCCTACGCCTTCGGAGTTTGGAGAGTTTTCCAAACCAACTCCGTGGAGTGCGTCGTTCAAGGAGCGATATCCACTTTCTCTAACACCAGCTCCTTTTTCTGGACCGTGGCAATTGCGGTTTACCTGTATGTTTTCATCGTGAGGTCCAGCCAAAGACTTGCCGACAGCCTTGTGTTGATTTTTCACCTTGTCAGGTGAGTGTGTGGGTTGCATTCTCTAGCTAGCTAGCTTAACTGTGTTTAGCAGCCTTACAAGTTAGCGGTTTGTTTAAATAAAGTTAAATGGAAACCGAACTTGTATCCTAAAGCATTTTGGCATATGTACCTGGTGACGACCGCACGCTCCTCCTTTATTTAGTATTATTTATGTAGCTTTGGGCAGCAGCATTAAAAAAAGTTATCATCACTGCTTCCTTAAACAAGAAACCGCAGAATAGGAGCGACCTGACACTAACGTTAACGTTAAGTTACTATGGTAACTCTTGTGGGTTACACTCCACCAACGGTTTGAGTTTTTAGCAATGGGACAGTGATTTTCCAGTCAAAAAAACAAATTAATTAGGATATCTTTCTCAAATTCGGTAATTGTTGGTTCAAGTTTCTTAGAAAGTAGTCCAAACATGATTATGGGAGCTGGTTTTAACGGAGTTTCGCGCGTTATACTTGTCAAGTGTGCTCCTAGCAAAATAAATTTAAGAGCTAGCCGCACTAGCTAAGAGCGGTGTTTCCATGGTAACATTTTAAGCGGGCATCGCGGAGTGATATACTCGCTAGAGTGCGGAAGTAAAAAAGAAGTAGTCTTAAACAGTGCTTAAAGTGCAAAAAACTTGCCTAAAAGAATACTCCACTAAGACGAAGGATCAATTTACTTTGAGTACTAATACGACGTACTTACTGAAAATTTCTTAAAATAGATTATCAAAAAATAATAAATGAAAGTTACAGTGAAATACAAATTTTTTTTTTTAAGTTTTAATGCAGTGGCATGGTCATGGTGGCAGTTTTCAAGTTGTTAATAAGGTAATAAATCCTGATAGAAATCTTGAGCCACCATGTTTTTACACTTGTATGGTCTTTATAAACAGAGCTCTATTTTTGTCTCTGTTTTGCTATGTCAGCTGCCCTGTCTGGAAAAAAAAAACTAATTTTAGAAACCACAAGAGCCACTTAAAAAAAGTTATGCGTTGTTGTTTCTCTAGACCTATCCACTCTTGCCAGAAGTATTAGATTTGATAATGCATAATTATCACCTAATATTGATGAGCTGACCGATAATATAACAGGTGTCTTTTAGGTTAAATTGCTATTCTGTATCCCAGCTTCAAAAAATGCTAAGAATCAGAACTATAATTCTACAAGATTTAGTTTCCAAGAAGAAGAATCTCATCAAACAAGGTAGTACATTTTAAAAGTGTTTTTTAAACCACTTGCTGTACTATACACATTTAATGCTCTGAAGCAGCACATACTGTATGTTTCATTCTTTGTCATTTTTTCTTTTTGCACATTAATGAGCTGTTCACGTTGACTGTGAAGCTATAAGAATGTGATGTGATGCAGCGTGGTGCTGTATAATTGATGTGTTCTACACACAAGAACGTTTTCACCCCTGGGTATGGCTCAGTGCAGTGTCTGTGGTTGTTATTCTAGTTTTAATTCTGTGAATCCCATTGAATTCAAGATCACACAACAGTGCCGTTCATTAAGTTATGTATACATAAAACACTCACGGCTATGCCTTGAGCAGAGCAGAATTTATAATTATCATCCGTGAAAATACTGTAGGCTTTTAAATAGGTGTTTTTAACATGAAAGCTAATGCTCGGAGGGAAAACATATCAAACTCGGTTTCTTAAAGTGCTTGTGGCAAGAGCAACATGAACTCTGCACTGTGACACAAGATGATCTATCACATGTAGTCACATGTGCAGTATTTGTGGATGTTTTCCTTCCAATCATTTACATACAAAGTCTGTGGAGATTAGCTCAGACACTGTAGGTGATTGTAGATAGTAACACAGTCACCAGAGTTTTATTAAAAAAGCTTGTTCAAAACTAGATAAAAACAGCATTAAGCCTGAATTTGATTTCATTTGAACTTTTTTTACACAGTGAAGTCGTAACTTCTCCTAAAATCAGTGACGTGTTTTAGGTCCATACTTCTGGGGATTTTAAAACAGAAGTAGCACTCACATAATGCTCTTTGTCTTCAGCAAATTATTTGTATTTAAGAACTCCTGCTCTGAAACTTCTGTTTTGTCTAGCTGGGGTGTTCCTCTGGTCATCACTGTTGCAGCTGTGTCACTGAACAAGATTGGCTACGATGCATCAGAGGTGTCAGTGGGCTGGTGCTGGGTCAGCATCAACGCTCCAGACTGGTTCCTGTGGATGCTGCTCACCGGAAAGATCTGGGAGTTCCTGGCTTACGTCACCCTCCCTGTGCTTTACATCCTGATCAAGAGACACATCCACATAGCGGTGAGAACCAAACCAGGTTACTAGCTAGCTGTGTACTAGCTGCATGTGTG
>OMLM01004676.1:176777-185340 GCA_900302695.1 Helostoma temminkii
ACAACATGAAAGCAGTGAATAGTCTACAAGAATTTTGTTTCCACAAATCTTATAAATTGTTACAACTTTTTAAAGTGAAAATCTGTCACCATTACAACCCACTGTAACTGACTGGGTAAATGATTGCTTTAATATATATTGGTGACTTTAATATTACAATCATTTTCTAGGTTATACTTACTATGACTTTGGGTGTGTGAAACATGAATTCATCTGACCATGTCTTTAAAATAATAAATTATATGGGAACAGTTTGTCTTCAGTTCACTGAAATACACACACCAAAGTAATAAAGTATAAAACACTCTCCTGCGAGCTATTAATTCCCTAACTGATTTCTCCAAAACTACAAACTCTTGCCTAACTTAGCAGTTGCACCATTTTTCACGCAGCAGTTGCAAAAGCATCTGACACCAAAATTAACTCGACATCATCTCTGTCATTGTGGTCAGGAGGACGCATGAACTATCATCACATGCCATCCTTCCTCCTTCAAGCCAAACCTTTTTTAATAAGCCTCACTTCTCCTTTGACCTGCTGTCGTTTGCCTCTGTTTTCGCAACTTAGCTACAGGCCAAACACATACCAACAAGGACTGGACAAGCCCAACTCCACAGGGCTCATGGGAGGGACCTACGTTGCGACCAGACGGCCACTTCCAGTAGTTCCTTCTGCTCCTTTAAATATTGTCCCAAGATCCAATGAGTATTACTGAGCCTGTATCTGAGCTGCAGTCCACTTAGATTTATTGCTGTGGTGATTGTTGGGCTCGGTGAGGGGGTGAAACTCCACCAAGATGGCAGTTAATTTCCTCTTATCCTCCTTATTGTTTGTTTGACTCTCACAGAGGGCAAGTGCTTAATTAGTGAGTCCTGTGTACGAGGCATCACTGTAAATGGATTTATGGATCCTGCGTGGTTTCTGTGGCTGTAATGAATCAGTAAAAGCTAACATAGATTAAATCATTGTAATAATGTTTTGTATTATAACAAACAGACTTTTCATTACACTGTTTGAGGAAATGGGGCTCCCAGGCACAGTCCTAGGGGCCCAGAGGGTCAGAGAAGATCTGGACCAGAGTCTCTGTTTAAACTGAATTAACATTATTTTATGGAGAAATTAAAACAACAAAATCAAACAACTACAAAGAGACAAATGACAACACAGATGTTAAATTACTACAAAAGATTTTAACTGATTAGAAAAAAATGTGAAACTGCAAATAGACAAAACTGCTACAAAACCACTGCTGAGTCACAAAATGACTTAGTTAAGAAAAACAGAACTGCAAACAAACAATGTGCCACGACTCAATGAATGAAAGTGTGCTTTTTTAGGGTTTCTTTATTATTCACTTCTCTGTCTGCAACCTTATTCAGCTTCGGCACTACGATCTTGCTGAAGTATGTGGCTGAGGACATGCTATACTGCTTGCTTAGTATTTTCACCAAAGCTTAACCACACATCTCTACTTGCAAACTTGGCTATACTGGTTTTTCAGCTGCATTTTGATTGATTGAGTGATTAATTCCTGGACTACATGGCAACATGTTTGCTTCTTGAACCTTCTTTAACTTTTCTTTTTGATTGATTTTCTTTAGAATCAGTATTATTAAAAATGATATAAATGCAATATAAAGTTGCAGTTACGCAATGTTAAATTGCAATATGAGTTTCAGAACAATATTTGCTTGGCTGTAGTTATTTTGGTTTGTGTCTCTGAATCTATGTCCATTCATCCATCCACCAACATTGTACTCTATGAGGGCAGTTGATTCTCTATTTATAATGTCCACAACACGGGACACTACACTGTTCAAACTGAAAACATTAAAAGCTTATTTTCCTTCAGTCTAAATTTTAGCGTTTTACTAATTCTTAAGTAAATCAGTAACAATGACAGAACACCACATCTGATTAAACAGAAAAAGTGAAATCTGTTTATGCTGATACATCTAAAACGGCCAGTAAACAGCTTTTGTCATTGAGGACAGCAGAGGTCGCACACTGACACTGTATTTCAAGCTGAAATTAATCCTTTGTATCGGCTCTGAGATTTGGCTGACGTTGAAGTAACTGGATCCGGTCAAAGCACTTAGGGAAGGATTTCTGCTCTCTTCTCTGTTCAATTAATTAATTAAGATAAAGACTACTATAAAGATTTAGTGCAGCCCACGAGGTCACCATTCATCTGTCAAGTTAATAGACTTTTTTTATAACACAGTTGTGGGAGCCAATTCTAAAACACCCCGTACACCAAAGATAACAGGCAATAGATCTGAGTTACAAAAGGAGAGAAGCATTTATTGTACAACTGAAGTGACAGAATGAATTTTACAACTCCAATTCCATAAAAGTAGGGAAACATGTTCAATTTACATAAAAAACAAATGCCAAATTTACTAATCTGATAAAAACTGTGTTATTCATAATAAAACATAGAAAACATATCACATGTTTAAACTGAGAAAATGTACATTATAAATTATGTACATTTGAAATCGATGGCAGCAACACATCTCAGAAAAGTCGGGCAGGGCCATGTTTACCACGGTGTAGCATCTGCCTTAGAAAACAAGAACTATAAGCAATAACAAAAATGATGGGTGGTGCAGGGCTGCTCAGAGTGTGAAATGGCACTCTGTACGTGCAATAAAAAAATGTTTTTCTTCCTCTCATTCTTCTTTAGTGAAATGTAATATTTGTCCATCAGCTGGTAACTGCTCAAGGTCCCACATCACATAAGCTGAGAACATGAAAACACAATCACACAAGTTAAGTTTTCAGTTTACACTATAATTTATACAGTGTTTTGATCCCCTGTTTTGATAGTGTGGCGAAAATATTATTAATATAATTCACATTCCTTTCAGACAGTTCTAACTCAAAAACTGAGAAATTATAACCTAAATTCATCACCAGATGTTAGGTTTCGTCTTTAAATGCAGCGGTCTTCAGTTCCTGCTTGTGTTTTGCCTTTACTTACACATTCACTAAGATAAATACACATGCAGTTGTACTAGGTGGGGTAGCTGGACTGTGAGTGCTTCATTTCAGATCCACTGTAATGGCATGAGAGCCATAATGATGAAAATAGTGTGACTGTCCAAATATATATGTAGACTGAAATGTCTTTGGTCTTTTATTGTTAACTCCATAACTACCAGCATTATTATTATAGACATGTTGTGATCATGCAGACTCACAGCTCGTGATTATTGTGGTATGCACGGTAAAAGCACAGCTGACAGCAATTTACAGTGAAACTGTACTTTGTACATGGACTTGACATGTGACATTTCTTTCTTGTTGAATGGTGAGATGATATCAACAAGAACATTATTCCCAGCTGTTCCCTTATATTCTAGGAAGTGGGGAAAGTGTCATCTTTTACCAAGACTGTGAAGAACTCCTCGTAAAGCAGCTCAGAAAATAAAGTCCTTTTTCACAGATATCTCCGTAAGAATATCTGTCTCTGAATGAACAGCACCGCTTCTTTCAAATGCTTATGTTGACATAAATAGGTCAGAGAAAACACTACAGTACTTGCTTGTACTGTATGTGTAATTAGGTTTATTGACAACACTGCAATATTTCAAAATATATCAAATATTGTCAGATTTATTTCCATTATTGTCCCTGTTGATTTCAGTCCTTCAACCTTTGTACAAGATGGAAACAATAGTTAATCGCTTTCTAAACGTGACAAATCATATTAAACCCAAGTTTTTCCCATTTACTCAACAAGAGGAGCATTCCCTAATTTTACAGTTGTAAAGACCTGTCTTACTGGATTCAATTATTTACTGTTATTGTCCCTTCAAACCATATGAGAATCTGACACCCCTACATTCTTCGACACATATGTTTAAACTGTGTTTATTAGCTTAATTTGTGCTTTAACGATCTGATGTTTTGTCAGTCCTCTACAGCAAAGAGTATCAAATCACAGCACTCCACATGTCTTTTGTTTCAGAGGAGTGTCTACAAATCACCCAAACACCTTTACCACTACATCATTTGTGACATTTTGCTCTGCACCCACTAGTTTTGTGTCTGCACAAACATATGCTGCCTTGTTTTTGCAGTGATGTATCCCCCATAGCATAAACCAGCCTGAGGACCGTCACATTGACCAGCACACTCAGCAGTATAGACAGGACAATGCAGCACATTCTCACATTCACTATGTCTCCTGGTGTCCAGCTCGCAGGTGATGAAACAATACAAATGTTTATCTACTTTATAATTTTGATGAGAACATAACTTCAGCCTTTGGCAGCTGAAGATTTCATAAATTAAGCTGATTTATTAGAAGGTGTGTTGCAATGCAATTACTTCATATCAGCATTTAACCCAGGGTGACACTCAACATCTCAAGTGTATTGAATACAAAGCTTCCTGAACCTGAGAGCGCAGTCAGCAGCATACAAACAATAACAAGCTGTAAACTGCTGCTGTGCTCCCTGATATCATGTCCAAAGGGCAGCCTCAATCCAGTGTTGCAGTACAAACAAAGTGCACAGTTATAATGCTAAAAGTGACAAGACCAAGCCATGCAGGAAAAAGGAGAATGGCTAAAGCCTGCAGAGAGGCGAGGGGTGAGTAATATAAACACTCCAAGTGTGATGACCACCACTCTGTTCTGTGACAGTGTGCAAACAATGTAATCATGATGGATGATGTTTGTTATATAAAATAGGCTTCACATGTGCGCTGTTGTCCTCCAACAGAGACTAACTGCAGTCCTGGCACTGGCAACACTCATATCTGCATTTGGTTCTTCCTTCCAGTATGGATATAATGTGGCTGTCATCAACTCCCCATCACCGGTAACCCAAAACTAAAACTTTACTGTATCGTACAATCATACTAAAGCAGGTCTCAATGATAAGACGATCTGTCCTGCTGTCTTCAGTTCATGCAGCAGTTCTATAATACCACCTACCTAGAGCGACATGGGACACCAATGGAGGAGAACTTCCTGACCATACTGTGGTCTCTTTCTGTGTCCATGTATCCATTAGGGGGCTTCTTTGGCTCTCTGATGGTGGCTCCTCTGGTCAACAAGCTCGGGAGGTAGTACTGCACGATTTGTCCCATCTAACAGTAGATAACAATTATCATTCACAATAAAAACTAGTTTGTCTAATTTTACCCTAAATGCATTGACACTGACAGGAAGGGCACTCTCCTCTTCAACAACATCTTTTCTGTCGTCCCTGCTGTGATGATGGGAGTCAGTGAGATTGCTAAATCTTATGAGATCATCATTGTGGCTAGGTTCATAGTGGGCATCTGTGCAGGTCAGATGATGTATTTTCCAGTATTTAAGTCAAAATGGATCAAGGAAAATAGAGGTTTATTTATGCATCTTTCCCTGTCTTCAGGTCTCTCATCGAATGTGGTGCCCATGTACCTGGGTGAACTCGCTCCCAGAAACTTGAGGGGAGCTCTTGGCATCGTACCGCAGCTTTTCATCACTATCGGCATCCTCAGTGCCCAAGTCCTAGGCATCAGAAACATACTGGGCAACAACACAGGTACTGATTGCTACAGGTACTGTTTAGCTGCTGCTAAACAATGACATGCTTTTCTTTGGTCCTCTGGTTAAAATCTGTCCATTCTGTATCCAGGTTGGACTCTCATGCTGGGTTTGACAGGTATTCCTGCCCTGATAGAGCTCCTGCTGCTGCCCTTCTTCCCAGAGAGCCCCAGGTACATGCTCATCCAGAAGGGAGATGAGGACACAGCAAAGAAATGTGAGAAAACAGAAAACAAGACATAAGTAAAAAGTAGTAACATAAGCTGTATTTTATAGTATTCTCTATAAATCTGTGTTCTGTCACTCTAAGCGCTACAGCGTCTACGTGGCTGGGATGATGTGGATGAAGAGCTGGCAGAGATGCGTCTGGAGGACCAGTCAGAGAAGGCTGATGGCCGTCTGTCTGTTCTCTCCCTGCTGTCCCAGCGCTCTCTTCGCTGGCAGCTCATCTCCATTATAATCATGAACATGGGCCAGCAGCTGTCAGGAGTCAATGCGGTGAGGAGTGCCTATCCAGTTGACCTTGTTGCTGTGTTAACAAATATCTCTGTAACACTATAAAATCAAGTTATCAAATATGTTGCATAAGTCACAAGAATCCCAATCTATGATTACGTTTATTGTTGCCAATTAAGTGAGAGTAATAAGTTACTCCTGCAGCGGACAGAGCATGCTTGTTACACAGATCGCACTGCGACTGGAGGTGAGGAGATTCTGATTCTGAGTTCTGTCTCCTGCTCTCTCTGTTTATTAACATGTGATTATCTGGTAGTGATGGTGATGGTGGCCAGATAATTCTGTATTCAACTGATGAGTGTAATTTTAAACTGATGTCACTGAGGAGACGGATCAGAAATCACCGTCCATCAGGACAGAACCAAATCAGGGATGTTGCCTCTGCATCTCGTTGGTTCATGCACAAACTGGGTGAAACCAAAAGTGTCAGTAAGTGTCAGGAAGGACTTACTTAGAGGATAACAAGTGCTATTAAAGTCAGCCATAATTAAAATGTCATCACAGTGAGTACAACCATATCTAACCATATTCAGTAAGAGCTAGGTTGGCTGTACAGTATCATAGTGTATAATGTCCCTGAACAGGGAAGTTTAGAGCCAAAGGTGGATTTAATACAAAACCTTCAAATAAGTTGAAAGTAATGTCAAGTTTAGATGTTAAATTGAGAATATTGAAAAAAAAACATGTTCAGAATATGCTGCAAAATCAGATCATTCATCAGGAAGGAATTAGAATGAGGTGATATTTACAGAGCATAATTTCACACTACTGCTTAGCCCATATTCAATTTTGTGTCAGGCCACCAAGAACATCTTGGTGGCCTGTGCACAGTGTTTCCTTTGGGCTGTTTTCTTAGGGAATTTTATCAGATGTTTTGTGATGTATTGTCTTTATTGAAGAGAGTCAATTATTTGTGTACAGTTAAAGTAATGAAGTAATTGAACCTCTAATTAAAGTAAATTCACAGTTTCAAATTTGAGTGTAGCACCTTTTTAACCATTTTCCAAATGTGCCTCATCCTGTTCTACTTTAAATCTTAAACCATGAGACATGTCTCTCTGCCTCCTCAGATCTACTACTATGCAGATAATATATATGCCAGTGCAGGAGTGGAGGAGAATCACATCCAGTACGTCACAGTGGGAACAGGAGCGGTGAATGTCTTCATGACTATAGCAGCTGTAAGTTTCCTGTGGAGTTAAATTTAAAAAGATATTACTGTGAAGCATTTGACAGGAGGAGCTGAAGGACAAAGTATGTTGTTTGGTGATATCAGTATATGACAATATTTCCTAAAAGGGAATTTATTAAACCAGGTCTTTATCGTGGAGGCTTCAGGACGACGGCTGCTCCTCCTCTGTGGTTTTGGAATCTGCTGCGGTGCCTGTGTGCTGCTGACTGTTGCTCTAAACTTCCAGGTAACGTGAATGCTTCAGTGTTACATCTTCAACATGTTACTCTGCTTCCCTCTAGTGTACAAATAATAGTACTAGTCGTGTGTCAGCGTCTGAGTTCAGGAGATTTGTTGTGGTAAAGGAGTCATAGAGATTTGAATGACTCATTTATTATGCATTTATATTTATAAAATGAAAATTAAACCTCAAATAAGATGGAAAAATGGAGTAAAATGTCAAAGTGGTAGTGAAGACAACAACAGTTTACATCAACATTAGATCAAACCTGTAGGAACATTGATTAGTAACTGTTAGGGAACCTAGATATATAGTACAAACTGTACAGATCATATTTAATACCTGTCTACAGCCCATAGAGAGCAGTATCTGCTTAGGATTTTCCCTGATGATGCTCAGCCAAGCTGACCTGAAGCCATCTTCACATATTCAGGGGTTCTGAATACAAGTTGAACACTAGTATCAGTGTTCCTGCAAATACACAGTCCATCTGTGAGCGCTAGAGTCCTTTCTACTGACCCTAACCTGTCGAGGCAGATGGCCGCCCACTCTGAGCCTGGTTCTACTGAAGGTTTCTTTTCTCCACTGTTGCCTAATCCTTGCCCAAGTGGGATTTGTTGTGTTTTCTACATACTTCTTCATATTTGTACTGTTATATTATAAGGTCTTACGTAGTCTTGAGATGATACAGATAGATATCGATAAGCTGAACTAAACAAAGCTGAATTAACTGAATTTATGATGGGTGTAGTTTAGGAGCAAGACAATTGGTGGCAGACTGCGAGCCTACACGTGAGGGCTATGAATATTGCTATATGGGTCTGTATTTATTTTGTCATCTAAAAATTGTTTCCAAATCATGACTGGTCAGTACATCCTCTTGACAAATTTCACTTTCACATCCCTACTCTTAGTTTAACAATGATTGTTTGAAATTTCCAGTTCTGTGCAAGTAAGTGGAATTTAGCTTGTGCTGCTGATAGGATTGATGTAAATGTAAATTTTCTTTGTTTTGATCACTGTAATCAGAGACAGACAAGCAAAACAGGTGAAGTAAAAAGTTCCACTGGTTAAAAAAATGCAATGTAGA
>OMLM01004676.1:185360-195715 GCA_900302695.1 Helostoma temminkii
TTAAAAAAATGCAAGGTAGAAGTCATGAACGGGTCGAAAATGCAAACAAGGGTTAAGGCAGAAAGTCAAACGGGACTGGGTGGATATGTTATGACAGGGATGGTGCAATAGACGATAAAGAGCACCACTATGACTAAAGCAGCATTCACGTCACATGGGATGGATGGTAGAAATGGAAAAGATTCCCATGTTAACAAGCACTTACGCCACCAAAATGATTGTATAATTACACGTTTGGTTGCTTGAGGAATTAATTACTGGCATTTATTAAAATATAGATTTAATTACACTTAAATGGGTCTTTGGAGGATTTGAGGCATGTGTTTGTGAAAAGTGGGTAAACACTGAGAACTGCAGGCTCCGACATTAAAAGATTAACAAGTAACTAACAAACGAGCAGAAAATGTGCAAATGAATCAACCATTGCTGTGACAGAACCGAGTCGGAACTTTAAGCTTGTGGTCACTGCTCCCTTCAGTGACAGTGGAGTACGAAGCAAAGCACCAGAAAATGCTGCACTGTGCTCTCGGTCTTGGTCTGTGAAACAAAACAACAACTTGACGTCTCTGTTTACCGGGCTCATAAGAACTTTGAGACGTTACACAGTCTTTCCTCACTACAACATGAGAGACACTGGCAATCAAACAGAACCACAAAACCACTGGATCCGAGACTTTCTGCATCAGTTAAGGCACCAATTCAAAGACACATTAATAATCCACTCAGTGAAACATGGACTCCCACACAGTGCAACCTCTAAGGAGTTTTTTTTACATATTTGTTGCAGTCTTTACCCAATCAATGATTAGGGGCTTGTTTGTGTTTACAGGAGAGCGTGACATGGATGCCCTACATCAGCATTGCCTGTGTCATCATCTACGTCATAGGACATGCCATAGGACCCAGTGAGTCTGACCCCACGGTGGTTATTTACTCACACACTGATTACAACAGAGCACTCCATTAGATGAAGTGTTGTTTAAATGTGACCAGACGTGTAATAATATATGTTGCAAATCTGCACTCAGCTGTTTGAGACATGAGCATTCTCCCCGGGCCCCGAAGACTGATGAAATGTCTCCAGTGTTTTGGCTGTGGTTGACCACCGTGTGTGTGTCCGTCCTGCAGGTCCCATTCCTTATGTGGTGACCACAGAAGTTTTCAGACAGTCGGCTAGATCTGCTGCCTTCATGGTCGCGGGTTCGGTCCACTGGCTCTCCAACTTCACTGTCGGCCTCATCTTCCCCTTCCTAGAGGTCTGTTACAAATGTAAAAAAAAACTCTTACACTGAGGAGCAAAAAAGCAAAGTTCAGTATTTCGGGATGTAATTAGTTATAGATATTTAAGGGTAAACAACAATCCAATTCACTGATTTATTTTACTTTCATGCTGTAATATAGTGCAGGGAGTCTGCACCGCTGAACACCAGTCCCTGTCGTGTGATACCATCTTTAACCTAACTCCTGATATTATAAAGACACTTATCTGAATATTCAGATCTCTGTATCAGTCAGACAGCATCAGGTTACTGTAGTGAGGAGCAGGGTTACTTTTTCACTGTATATTTATTCTTATTTTACATAGAGAACATAGAGTTTTAGAGTTTTACATGCTGTAAATCTATTTTTTCATTAATCATACAGCTGTCAGTGCACACTTTAACCCTGCACTAAGAGTGAGTCAGTGTGAATCTTTGATAGCAAGAAAGTCTGGTCAGGATTTACACAGACACTCATTAACCTCAGCATGAGCAAAATCCAAAACTAACAGCAGCTCTGCAGATGTGTGCATCTGCTAAACAGTCGCTTGTTCACTTTGTTGACTATTGCTGTTATATAACTGAAACTGAAATTCAGTCTGGCATATTTGTCTGTGTGTGTAGTGCTCCTGCCACCTCCATTTTTGAGGAGCAAGGAAAATGAGCACTTAGAGGAACTTGCACAAGGCAACTGCTTAAAAAAAAAGACAAATCACTTTCTCACAGTCTGACACAGAAAGTCAGCACCTGAAAATGCCATTATAACAACTTAGAGGGAATCACATCTACATCTGGGGCCATTTGCACAGTTCACTTAATCATCCTGTACATTAATCTGCACATGCCGGTTTGTTTACATGTGTGCGGCTGCTTGAACTAAATCCTGTTTTCCCTGCTAGCTCAACCATAGAGCCACAGTAGCTACTTTAATGGGAAATATAAAATGAACCTTAAAATTATCCTTAAAAATTAAACATGGCCAAGAGTCAACTACCATTAATACCATCTTGTGGCATATTTGGTAGAGAGTCACTGGTCCTGGCCAACAAATAGTCAAACACATGGCGAAACCCATCCTGTAGCAATCAGTGGTTTTACACTTCAAAGACTGTACAAATGAAATAAGATACCATGTGTTATAAGAGGTGGTGGGAGGCAGATTTTATTACCTTTCAACAGTTTAGAGATTTTCAGAGAAGCAGATGTGGGGATGCGGCCGATAGCAGGAGGCCACTTGATAAGCGACTGACACCGTTTGTTGGTGAAGAGCTAAAGGGACTCGAGGACAATTGTTCACTGAATAAGGCACAACTAAAACATTTATGCATTTTCCCAAAGCGCTGATACATGCTGAAGTTTGAAACAAACACAAGAACATTTCTTGGGGATTTTGATGCGCATTCTCCTTTTGTGTTTGCAGGACAGAACCTGCTAGTTATCTAATAATCTAGTTGTCTCGAGTCTTTGTTAAAAGCT
This sequence comes from Helostoma temminkii, assembly GCA_900302695.1. NCBI lineage: Eukaryota > Metazoa > Chordata > Actinopteri > Anabantiformes > Helostomatidae > Helostoma > Helostoma temminkii. The sequence goes on from OMLM01004676.1 coordinate 188,096, forward strand.
CAGTAAATGTCATTTACATTTTATAACTCTCAACAAAAAAGTAAATGTATTTTCCAAAATGCCTTACTATTTCTTTTGACTCATAATCATGAAATATGATGCATGCAAAATAAGACGTTTTATCAACTGTACATTATAAATGGGGGAGGGGTAGTCAGTGAGGGGGAGGAGGGGAATGGATTGGTCAACAACCAGTACAAGTCTCAATACCAAACTGGAAATAATCTTCTTAGCCTTAAAGATTTAAGAGTCTTCTATGGCCACATTTGTTTTCTTCTTGTAGAAGGGTCATCAGCCCTTGTTTACTGCGAGCAGTTGTGACATTGTGTCTTTTCTAATGGACTTAGTGATGTAAACATAAGGATCGTGCTTGTCGTATGTTTACATCCTCAAGTCTCCACCATCAAAACAAAAGACAAACAACTTGTGTTTGACCATCAGAAACCTAAAGCAAAGCATTCCAATAAAACTCGTATTTTAAATTTAAATCACAGTTAACCTGGTGTTTGGCTGCTGTTTATATCCTGCCAACTGTTTCTGGCAAACACATTTTCAACATTTCATCTTGAGGACACGGTGATCATATTTCCTCTCCCCCTTCTCCCACCAGAGAGGCTTGGGCCCCTACTGCTTTATCCTTTTTGCCATCATCTGTCTTGTCACGCTGGTCTACATCTGGCTGGTGGTCCCGGAGACCAAGAACAAGACCTTCCTGGAGATCTGCCAGATGTTTGCCAAGAGGAATAAAGTAGAGATCAAACTGTCTGATGGGGATCTGCCACTGAAGGAGAGCAAAGAAATGCTGGGGGATGCAGTGAAGGTCACGGCCTTCTGAAGAAAAACGAGAGCATTCAGAGGAGAGGAAGTCTTCGCTCTGGGTGGGATTGTAACGGGCTGGAAATATTTTAATACAGCCTGTTTTGTATTTTACATGGAATGTTTATACAATCTTCTGTGTAGTGTTTATTTGTGCCTGCTGTTAAAAAAGCCAAAGATGTTCATTTGAACGCAGGTTAAAACACCACGTGTTAATCGAGCCATTAAACGAACCAATAAGTCACTTATAAGTCTTTATTAATTATGCAAAGACATGAACAGAATACACAGTTGCAGTTACAAAACATAATTTCATTGCATATTGACTTGCAGGTGCCTCAAAGATGATTTATCCCTAGTTTATAATTTGCATGTTAAATGTGCTCACAGAAACAGAAACAGCTGAGTCTGTTCAGGAGCATCTGTACTGATTGTCCAGCTGCACCCCTCCATAAAGACTAAGTTCAGTGGCTCCCCAGCTGAACACATTTCCCACCACAGTGCTGTTCTTCTCACATGACATCTGGTCCCGTATATCTGCTGTAGTCAGCACATAATCCCACACGTTTACATCAGTCATCTTGCCCACAAAGGCGTCTGCGTTAGAGATTCCCAGTAATCCATCCTGGTCTTTGCCCAAGATGAACACACCACCAGGGCCGATCGTGTAGCCACTTCTCAGGTACCGCTGCTCCCCCACCATGCCGTTGATCCACAGCTCGGCGCCGCCTGTGTGCGATGACCAGGTGATGCAGTAGTTGGCCCAGCCGTGGGCCTTGAAGTTGTGCGGCAGGTTGACAAACTCGTTTCCAATCCAGAGGCCAATTTCTCTTGCATTTCTGTCTTCACTGATGGAGATCATCAGCTCATTGTCGTTGCCATTACTGGAGTAGGAGATGACAGTGTTGATGCCCTCAGCCTGAGGCAGGACATGCATGCAGACAGTAAAGGAGTCCAGTTCCATGTTATGGCTGAGCCGAGCCAAAGCATAACTATCATAGTTTTTCTCCTGGAAGTTGAGCACTAGAGGAAATAGACCACGAGTACCTGAGGAAGAGGGACAAGCTCAAATCAGACAGTCGAGTCAGAAATATCCACAATTCGAATTCGACCACAGTTTAAAAAAAGTACTCACCATATTTGGATGGTCTTGAGTTGCCCATTCCACCTAATAAAAAGAGAACATGAGAATTTTCATGTCACAATAACTTTAATCTTTGGTCACGTTTTCATGACTACAAGCTCAGTCACCTGAAATCAAGTGCTTTCCAAGAGAAGTTATCAGACCCTCAATCTTCAGGAGCTTTGATTCAATTTCATCTTGTCGGCAAAATGCTAATAAAACAAACAACAAAAATGACACAGATTGAACTGGGGCTTTGGTATTGATACATGTGAATTCTATGGAGGCAACCTCACTGCCACATACATCCTTTCCCAAGGCGCGGCAGGAAGGAGGACTCCACCACACGGTCGTTGAGAGGCTGAGCGATGCGATAGTCGTTCCACAGGGTCTTGTTGTCCATGTCCATCAGTGTGCTCTCCAGTTTCCTGATCTGAACAGAAACAAGAAGCAGAGAAGCACAAAAAAATAAAATAGTTGAATACTCAAAACAAGCCAGTTTTCTTCTCAAAGTCCATCATGTGGTTGTACCTGGGTATGTGACAGAGTGATGGGTGTATCAAACACAGTCCAGATGATGCTCTCATAGCAGGGTGGAGTGGTGAGGGAGCCCTCGTACCTGAAGAAATGGTTGAGGTTCTCGGGAAGCATAGAGCGCACGTTGATACTCGATATGTTCATGGACTGACCTGTCAGCATCAGACAATCATGTTATCTATATCCAACACCAATGGTTTCACACTATTGCACAGACTTATAGATAAATACAGGGAAGGAGAAGACTACTACTAGCAAGCTAATTCCTGAGTGGCCCAACTGCAGCTCACCTGCATACTTGATATTAGCCAGATTGGAGATGAAATCACTGTAGTAGGTGTTCTCAAAGTGCCCGTCCTGGAAATAAAGAGCTGTGTAAAGCTTAAAGCTTTATGTTCACCAAATAATTTCTGATACAAGAAAGAAAGGAGGCTGGTCTTTCTGCCTGTTTTCCTACCTGTTAAGGTGTAAGACCAGTAAGTAATCAGTAAAATCAAATCTAAAACAGAATATGACGTTCTGAAGACCAGGATGAGAAAGAAAATTAACTTTGTTCCTCAAATAAAAACCACGTCTTGTCCTTTTCAGCTGATTGTCTCTTTAATGTAAAACAAAACAAAAAAAAAAAAACCAAATGCTGACTGCGTCACACTACAGAGTCCAAAACTGAAGCGTGACATCAGGTGATATTTTTTCAGTTCATCTTTAGTTTCTCTTTCAGATCAGTTGCTGCATATTTTGATGTAATGTCTGATCATTTGACTGCTGGTGTTTCATGCTGCAACAGATTTCTCATTAGGAATGCCACCACATTCCTACATCTCAGCAGTTAAGTAAGTTAAAACGAAAGTTTTAAAAGTTTAAAAGTTGTGAGGACACCGAAATCTTACATTTAAATGTCAATTGTTGATCTGTCGCCACATAAGTTTGTCCACATAGCACTAACTCTGTGTCACACTGTGCAGCAGATGCCAGCAGTGGTGTGCATCATCGACCTGTGTATCTGCCTGCGGTGCAGAGCATTTCTCTGGACACAAGTCCTAATTCAATATGCATGCTGCTCAACATGCAACTGAATCCTCAAAAGAGTCTTAAACCCAGCAGGATCTCAGATCTTCACATACTTCAAAGGGCATAAGGTAACTTGGCAAAAGATCATTTTTCATCAAAAGACTTTTGCTAAATACCCAACAGCATGACTGATGTCATATATATGAAATGGCTCAGAGTAGATGTTGAGCAACACGGTGGTCAGCCAAAGCCGAACACAGAGTAGTGGGAAGAAAAGTATTTGTGGCTTACGTACATCATAGAAGAAGGCGAGTACTGCCAGCCCATCTGGCTTATCTCTGGCTTCAGTAAAGCTCTTGTACTTGTCAGAATTGTAATGGACGACATGGAGCTGGAGGACAAGGTGGAAATGCTGGTTAGGTGCCAAAATAAGACCAATGACCTGTTATTCACTGGAAACTCCTCATGAAAGAGCATCTGACAATAATAGAAATGTTGATTAACTTAAGGTCCAATATTACAAAAATATTTTAGGAGGACAATATTAGTAGATATATAAAAGTCTCAAATAAAAAAAAAAACACACATGCGGCCTACTTTCATGATCTGTTACCATAATCTACTATTCTCTACGATTTCAGTCATCGTTTTTAGCCAACCTCTGCCATGTAACGGATGCCATCTATGGTGTGCTCTGCTCCACTGGCCTCCAAGTCCCAGCCGCCCCAGTGCAGATGCATCTGCACAGCTGTGTATTTTCCTGGGAGGCCTTTGGTGATCACCATTGTGGGAGGCAGGTCGATTTGAACTAATGGAAACATAAAGAGATGTTTTATTGAAGAAAACATGTTTGCATTGACTAATCCACCACAGTGAACCTAAAGCACAATTACTGAGATTTACTCTGTTCTAAGCTCTGTTACAACTGTGAAGTAATGCACTGTCGACAAAACAGAACCATGCAACAGTGATGAAACCTGAAAAAATGTGCAGACTTGCAGTTCACTAGCATGGAGTTTTTCACTAGGACGGATGTTTTGAGAATGTGCTAATTAATGGAAACCAGGTTGCATGAAGTTCAGAATAGAATCCTTCAAAAATGTGAATTTTTATATTTGGAAACATTCAACAGCCAGTTTTATTTGTCATTTAATAAAAATGTGAGGTTTTGTATTTGTATTTTTCCATAACGCTGGCTTATCTTACCCGAGTGCCCGTTGTTGGACATGAGAAAATTCCCTTTCCGAGCATCATATCCGGTGAGTTCCAGCTGTAACATGTCTGGGTTGTGTCTCACGTTGCGCCGCTGGATATCAATAGGGGACTGCTTCTTACCGCCACATGCAGGGTACTTGGTTGGCCAGTGCATCTGGTCCAAAGCTCCCTCTGTGAGTAAAAGAATCCAAATCTGTCATTACATTGTTAAAGTCAACCACTTGGGTCCTGAGTTAATCGGTCTGACAGCGGTTATCCAAGGTATTTGGCACCGCGCGTCATTACGAAAACCCGGCAGCCAAATGACATAGGTGAATGTCTTATAATAACGATTGTCTTAAGTATTAGTTGAACAATTTGGGAAAGTGTGTGTTATTTGCCATTTTCCTGTCTTGTTATATCTTAAGGAAAACTTAATCTCGCGCTGCAGCGCACGTTTTACGCATCAAACACGTTAAAAACCTACAAGTACGTTTGTCACTTTTACTGTTTCTGTAGGCAAAGCAACATGTATTTAAAAGAAAGTGTGAAGAAGCCTACCTTTGTATGTCCAGTGTATTCCATCATCAGGAATGTCAGCACTGACAACACACACCAAAACAACAGAGACAAACACGGAGAGGAGCCTCATCGCTGTCTGTTCATCCACACAGGACACTTCTCAGAGGATGTCTCTAGGTTTAAACTGTGAGTGAAGGGAGGTGTTGAAACCTGTGATGAAAACGCCCAGACAGCTTCAGCTTCACAGCAGTTGCCAATGAGCCATCAGTCACCAATCAACCATAGGATCCAATCCGAAACATATCTGCCGCAAGGCTGAGATGAACCGTCTCAGTGCGAAAATACGCGTAATTTTCTGTTACCAAATTAAGACTGTGTGTAGTCATGTCTGGTAAATACTCAAGGGAAGTAATTTATTTTCTCTATAAGGACAAAAGAGGTTTAGGTTTTATGTTAACTCATATTCGACAATAAGAACATAGTCATCTAAAATCTAAAATATCTTTTTATCTTAACACCTTTTAATAATAATGTAGAGGGAGGACATGTTGCCACAAACTGGGGACATTGCTGATAATCTATCTATGGTTGTTTGAGTGTGTTTAATATTTGTACTGGTTTGAATAGAGAGAACGTGTCACTGGGCTAGTGAAAATCTGCCCCAGTGACAAGCTCTGCTCAAACTGGTTCTTCCCTTGAAGGGAGTTTTTCCTCTCCACTGTCACCTAGTGTTTGTTCAAGGGGATAAGTTGGCTTTTCTATACAATTTCATATAGTTTTATTGTTAATGATGTAATGTCTTAAACCTTAAACTGTAAAGTGCCTTGAGATGTTTTTTGTTGTGAATTGGTGCTATATAAATACATTGAATTGAACTGAATTAAGTTGGAGCACAGGCTTGAATGTATCTACAGCCTTGTGAAGTATCTTTGGTAAAGTGGTGTAATTATGAATCTGTGATAATAAAGAACCTGTGTTTTTAAACAGCTGTCAGGTCCATGTTATGGTAGAATTTCTTTCTTAGAAAAACAATGCTGACTAATTTATATTTAGGAACAGACTTTATCAGTCGTCACAGGAAGCTAGTGTGCAAGCATATTCATGTTTCTATGACAAGGCAACTGTGAGTAAGTCCATCTGCCTGTTGATAAAAACCTACATAAACTGACAGGGTATTTTGACTTGTACCACCTGTTCTAGTGCACTAGTTGCAACATGTCTAACATTTTAGCCTTAAACTTCAGAGCTGTCACATTCAGGGGTGTGTGATTGCACAAGTTTGCCCAGGACATGTCTCCACAATTCAAATGTATAATTGTTGTTTTTCAGGGGGGTTCTTTGTGGCTAGGTCTCACATGTGTGAAAGTGTAACATATTCACATTCATTTATTAAACGAGATATAATGTGTCTTTTCTCCAGTCTGTATTCTGAGCAAAGCTCAACAGCCTATAGGAATAAAAACAAATGACCATAAAATGATAAATTACACCTTTAATTTAATCTTAAAGTTAGAATTAGGGTTACATTTGAGACAAGGTGCTTCTTATGAGCTTAAAACATCTTACTGTTTTTATATGTTTGTGATGCAATAGACTCAATTGAATTTAAATAGTTCTTATTTCTGCATTACTTTGTTTTGATATTGTGAACAGATCAGATGTGTAAAGCCACCTGGCATCTTCAAACAGTATAACCGAACCTTTATGGTTAGACAGGCTGGAACAGTTGTGGGTCAAGAGTCTGTCTGCCTGATTAAATTTAAAAATGATCAAAGGACGCCCACTGATTTGAAACTCTCCTCTCATGTCTTTCCACTGTGACCTGCACTTGGGAGATTCCAGTTGTTTTGTTTTGTTATTGATTCTTTTATTTGACAATCTACACTTTAAATGATGATAAAACCTGGTAAATAATAACTTAGGTGAAGAAAACAGAGCTGGCCTCTACGGGTGAAGTGGCAGTAAAGCTATTACCTGCACACACAAAGTCTAAGATCATTAAGAAGCCACACATCTGAATCCCCTGTGTGCTTAACGTGCATATACCAGTACTTAGAAATGAACCAAAGCTGTCTTCTTCTTCCTTAGTAAATCACCAGGTTCATCTTTTCCTTGAAGACAATGATAGTAGTTAAGGTCTTGGATACCTTAATGATAAGCGTAGTAATTTTAAACCCATATACAGTGAGTTTGACGAATATTGTTCAGCTGCAGATTGTATATATATATATATACTGTGCAACAACATCTTTAAGCAACTTAAACAAAACAAAAGCTTTATGTGTTAACCATGATAATAGCTGAAACTACAGTGTGATCTTCTCTACACAGTGGCTGTTGGGTGTGATAAAATCAACTTAAAGTCAATTTTACAAAAAAACTGATGTAACAGAAAACATCTAATTATCAATATCAAC
>OMLM01004678.1:11905-22299 GCA_900302695.1 Helostoma temminkii
AATAAAACTGAATTGGGTAATTTGCCAAGATCCTCACGTCACCTGCTCTACACACTCACTGAAGCTGTTAATCTGGTACAATCCTGTGTTTAAGCTTAGAGCTACTGCACACAGAAACACACATGTAAACATATGTAAATGTTAGAGGTAAGTATGTACAAGAGAGAAAAACTGTCATGGTGGCCTATTTGCAAAATTAAAAGTCTCTTGCATACAGTCTGTGAGAGCCTCAGGTAGAAACTGCACAGTTGTGCCCTTTGAAATTTTGACACCCTGGGGATTGATTCAAATAATCAGCGTCTTAGCAGGAGCAGAGACAGGTTTCCTCTGCAGTAATGTACTATACAGCTCCACTTGTGTCTGTGCTGTGATGGCTGATATTAAACTGATAATGAGTTTTTCCTTGATAGTGTGTACATTAGAGAACAGGTTTAATAAATACCACATATACAGTCACTTTTCAGTCTTCTCTAAATTCCAATTAAAATACAAATCAGTGTATGGAAAACCAAATTCAGTACAGGACTGAGCACCTTGTCTAGGGTGAACATGAAAGAGATGTGGCATGCCCCACAAACAAAAATTGTAATTATGTCACTGTGTTATCTTCAAATATGTCTAAGTGTCAGAGAAGCTTTTCACCATTTATGTCAACAAGAAAATCACATATGAGCTTCAGAGTACACAAAGCTTTACTACAAAAAAGTGCAAGAATACATTACCTGTGATGTCAGTAAGTATTTGGACTAAGCCCTGATCTGAGTCTTTCACTGTCTGCCAAGTCCGCGTGGAGCATCCTCTCTCTCACAAGCAATCTTTGGCTATTTTGCTATGTACAGTCACAAGTTATAGATAGACAGCAACAAAATAGGGACAGTGCTGCAAAGTCAGGATCAGCTTTATCATGGTCTTAGAAGCTGACTACAGTCCACTTAAAATTTGCTGTCTGGCCAAACTAAGTAATTGTACAAGAAAGGTGACTCAGAAATGTCACTCTCTCCATAACCTTGTTAGAATTACACATATAATACTGTAGTTGCTATAAGCTGATAATAGTGTAAGTGAATGTTTTACTGATCCATTCATATCAACTTTTTAGAACAACATAGCAGCAGAGAGCGAGTGTATGCGTGCATCTACTTCTGTGTTGTTCTGTTTAAATGTCTGTGGAGCCCCTGGCAGTGTATGTCAGATCATGTTGGGGTTTGTTCCGTTTCTGTGTGTGAGTGATGTGTCCCACCAAGAGGAATGTAAACTTAACGCACACAGAAGAGGAGCCTCAGACACACTGGCTGCTGTAACAGCAGGGGTCAGAATCAGAAAAAAAGAGTGTAATATATGTGTCTATATGAGCAAGGTTCCAAGTTAGACCAAAATATGAGAACAGCAGGCTCATTTTAAAATACTTGATTCATTTTAAATCTTACAGATAAGCAATGAAAGTCAAGGACAAGTTTAGGAAAATTAGAAAAAAGTAAATATCTAACCACAAATTTCACGTATGGAATTTTTTAGAAATTGTAAAATAGATTGCTGTTTGCTGTGCTGCATGTGTGTTTAACTGACAAAATTACAGTGCAGATTTAATGTGGGCTTATTAAGCTGTAATGGTGATGATACATTTCCCAGCTTGCACAAGTAATTGAGCCCACACCTACAGCATCCTGATGAACTCTAGATTATAAAGGGCACAGGAGGAAAGTACAGTTTCCCAGCAGTAGAGCAACAGTGTGTTAGAGCAAGGGAAACACACACTGGCCCGTCTGTCTGATCAACACAAAGCAATGACTGAAGGGCAGACAGGGAGGGCTGATTTATTGCATTTTTGAACTTGTTTTTCCAACCCAAAAACTAACCTTGAGACACATGTTCAGATCAGTGGTTTGTGAGAGTAAACATCACTATTACTGTGGTAGCACTTCTTTTGTAAACCCTTTCATTTTTAAGCAGATGTGCCTAGAAAGATATGTGTCCGGGAAATCTTTCAGTCAAATTCTGTGTAGTTTAAGCATCGTTTCTGTTCTGTTCTCCAACAAGAAACTGAGAGTGAAGAGGCTCTTGAACTCAGTGTTTCTCTCTGCTGATAAGAATTTATTAATATTAGTATTCTAAGCAAAAACCTGGAGATCTGCCTACAGGGATGATGTGAGTCAATAACCAGCAATAACTATTGCTAGCTTAAGTTACTATGCTCTCTGGCCAAAAATCAACTTTTATTTTTATTGCGTATCATGTTTTAATTAAGAGGCAGCATGATGGTGTAGTAGGTAGCACTGTTAACTAGAGGGTCCTGAGTTCAGCTTATTGCAATCCACTATGTTTTATTGTTAGGTGACCTTTAATTATGGCAGCAATTATGACGTCTGTGTAGGGAGGAGTGTTGGGGTGATAAAATGCTTAACTTTGAAAGATCCAAGGGCCATGACACACCAAACCAAAAGAACTAGAGAAGACTGCATCATCTTACGTCAGCCTCACCACAGATGGTTTATAGGCTTAACTATGTAATTACTATTAACCACTGGCTTGGTGTGTCATGGCTTTAAAGAAGGTGTGGAAAAGAAAGCATTACTTTTTTTTCCCCCAGGTTCCACAGTCATTGTCAGTTTCATGAACTCCAGTCATCTGTCAATTGTTAATTAAGTAAACATTACAAACTTCTTTTGCCAACAAGAATCTCATACGAGTTGCCTTCTAAATCTTCACAAGTTTCAATAAATATTGAGATGGTTAAGAATAATACAATTGTATTGGGTTACATATACTCAAGTGCTGTGAAGCACCCTATGAAGAGAGGAGAAGGAAGAATTTAAGACCCAGCCTAACATAATAAATTGTCAGTTAAGTGCTGCAAACACACATACAACACAACAGAATGTCACATACTTTTATTTGCCAACTAAATCAGAAAAGCTGGAGAGATAAGGAGAAAAGAGAAAATGTAGATCTTATAGGGGTAAAAACAGGCTATGGGGGAAGTGGAATTGGGAGAAGATTAAGTTACTTTAAGAAGTTGAAAAGGACAGTGATCAGCAAATCACTGGCTAACCTCTGAACTGATTGTAAGTGGGACGCCAGCCTGATAATCTACTGGCAGTAATGCTTAGTAAGGAAAGCCAACTGCTGAAAGAGCGAAGGCTTTTGATTCAGTCTGAGTTTTGAAAGGTTGAACTCTTAAACTGTAGTTCTGGACAACTGTCTTTTTTTTTATCCTAATATAGACCTGCAAAAAGCATGTATTCATTATTGTGCCTTACCTTGCAGCTTTACTTGGAATAACAAATGGGACATTTGACTATTTTGGCTGTTGGCAAGAACAGATTAGTTTGTCCTGGCCATGAGTCTGAGAGCAAGCGATTAAACTTCTCTTTTGGCTAAAAGTGGAAGGACAACAGCTCTAGACTAATTAGGGATTCACTTTAGCATGTGGAGCAGGAGGAGTACAGAGGTAAATTAACAACCAGTTTCCTAAAATTCACTAGTCATCCCAACTTGACGTTGTATGAGATCAGAACAGTGAGCCAGAAAGTTGGACGGTGCCTCTAACAGCACCAAGATCTTTCAAATCCCTGCAGTGAAAACAAACACATTGCTTCGATTCAAAAGTCTTAAGTTGCATTTTGCTTGTCATACTTTCAGACAACAAAGGTCTTATGGTTTCAGATGTATCCTGTTGGCTTCAAGTGTTCAGGCATTCTACTGACTCAGTTACACAACAGACACTTTCAGCAAAGAAATGAGATTAGCTACACAGGTTCCCACTGTGCTGTAATTGAAGCACAGCTATAAATGTTCCTGGTGGCTCTGCCAACTCCTGCTGTAACTACTAGACAAAGTTCTGTGTCTGTGCTGAATCCTAATATTAAAAAATGTTAATAGGTGGGATAGGTATAGATGTCATTTTAACATATGTAGGCCAGACTTTTTCAATATATATATATATTCATTCATCTTCCTTTAAATGGAACTTTGAGGGGCTTTGGCAAAAACAACATGTCAAATGGAATAATCTAAGGTCTGAACCCTTTGTTTTGAACTGCTCTCAGTGTATGTACCAGTCTAAGACCATAGATGCTGTGTGTTGCAGATACCAAAAAGACCCAGATGATACATCCCTGACACTTAGTGATGGAGCTAAGCGAAGCAGGTTGCCAAACCAGCAAATCCTCCACAGGGTCTCTGACACAAAAATGCCTGAGCCCAAACACTGTCCAACTGTTTCCAGATGTTATGGAACACAGAGAAAAATAAAAGGACAGAGACCCTGTTTATAGCTCTGTTACCAGCCAAGTATTTGTTCTGCAACAAAGAAATAATGGGAATATCTGAATTTGAGACTATATCTCAGTTTACCCAAAAACATATGCTGGTGTTAACATGAACATAAATAATGTCAGGACACATATAATCACTATGAGGCAGATATACTTGAAATCAGTGGTATGCTGTGGGTGTGCAATGACTGCAAGATAGTATAAGGCCAAGAAAGCCAAGCAGATGGTCAGACCTATAACATCAGTGTAACCTGCTGAGAGGTGGTTGTAATCGATCAATGTGGATTTTTAAATCACAAGCTGCCTCACAGCTGACTTCTTTACTTCTACCTTGTTTATTTTGTTAACAACGGTCAGACCCAGACTGTTCTCACATTTCCAGTCTTTTTGCTAATATGTTCTCGTCCAACTCTCAACAAGAAAGTGAATCATTTCCTAAAATGTCAAACTATGCTTAGGTTAAATGTCACTGAGTTGTGCAGCTTTTCTCTTCCTGTAAATAGAAAAGTAACTAAATATGACTTATAACGTTTTATTTCAGCAAATAGAGTGAATCTGAAACCCCACTGAGTGATTTAGGCTGTTAAGACAGATGGCTTATCCTCCTGATCTTCCTCCACCTCCCACCTTGTTCTCCTTTCACCCCCGGGGTGTTAAGGTAAGTGCAGGGAAGGGCCGAATTCCTATCATAACACTGAATTACCCTCTGAATGTTTGCTGCCTCGAGCCAGGTGAGTCATCTGCGTTCATTGTGATGATCCCTTGAGAAAACTAGTTTGTGTCCGAGTGTGGTTGCAAAAGCAAATGGCTTTGGGGTGGTGTGTGGCTGTGTGTACATTTAAGAGAGGGAAAGTGATATGTATAATATCTGGTGTGGAAAGTGACATGATTTGTGAGCATGTTAGCAAAGAGTGCTGCGTGTTTATGTCAGTCTGGCATGTCAGTGAGACCAAAACTGAGTATGTACATACAGCACGTACATGCTGTACCTACAGATACACATTCCTTCACCTTACAGCGAAAGACAACATGCACCATAGTGTGAGATGATTTCTTTTAGTTCTTTAAATACATAGCAGGCTTACTGACTATAATCATTTATACTGTAAAGTCAACCATTCAGAGCCAAACAAAATGGTGACTGCACTCATTTGATTGTTGAATGTCTAGTGTGAAGCAGATTGTAGTAATAGTGAAATTACAGTTCTGTTTGTTATTGTTTTGGAAATGCAAAGAGAGGGCCTCACAGGACACTTGGCCTCATTGCTCATTAATGAGAGTTCATCTGTTAGCTAAGAACTCCTATGAAGACAGCTGAGGGCAGATTATTCCAATAAATATTACTGACAAGCATACAAGCATGAAATAAACATTATTCTGTCTGACCTTTTTCCAAATCATGTTTTCACCCATGGCCTGCTCTCACCCTAACTCGGCCAATAAAGCAAAACAAGCAAAACAAGAGCAAAACACAAAACATTTTATTTTTTTATTGCTTGATAATTCAGTTAAATTTTTTAACTTGATAAAATGGAGCAAATGATATTTTAGTGTGTCTAAATGACCGTATCTGAACCACAATTAATGAAAATTTAACCTCAGCACTTGAACTTTAATATGAGTAACCTCAAGGGAAGAAAGTCTGCCACAGATTTAACTTCACTCTTTTTTGTAGTGCTATGGAGCACACATACACCCTGATATATGCAATATTGCCAGTGTTTTCATACTACGCTACTGATCTATAATACACCAACAAATGCAGCAATGTTAAGTTAGTAAAGGCGAAGAACGGAGACAAGTGAACAATGTAGGTTATGGTTATAATAAAGGCTCAAAAATGGCACCAGAAATATACAGATTATAAAGTAAAATCAGATTCCAAACCGTTTCATGAGGACGGAAATTGGTTCAACGTGTTTGCAGCGCCTCAAAGATATGCACCGCCTCAAATGTAATTACAAAACCACAGGCATCGTTTAGAGGGCTGTTTGGAATTAGTCCTTGTGAAACCGGGTCTGATAAAGGAAAGGTCACCTCAACACAACCCAGGCGTGCACAGTAGATACTTATAGTGATTGGCTTTGTTGTAACCCTGAATGTTGATAGATGTATTTTAATATGTAGATAATTACTTTGGTGATGTAGTCTTGCACTTACATAGAGTTCATGGAACTTGTGAGTGACAAATCAAGTGCCTCCCAACCCTTGGTGGCACGTTTGCCCCTGCATTTATTTAATAAATTATTGAATAAATGAGTGCAGCATTGTTGACACACACAGCTATTCAGTGATTGTGTCCAAAAGAAAGCAATAAAAATGTCTTTCCACCTACTTACACAATATGTCAGACTCAACAGCACTGTGCAGTGTTAGAAGTCAGTGGTTTGCTAAAAGAATGAAGGAAAATATGTCTTAATGTAATATGGTTTCCATTATGCCTTTCATGTGCTGTAACAAGGTCCAGTCTGACCCACAAACACACTTGCACACTTAGCAGAGATTTGTGCTGTTTCTTACAGTTTTTTGCATCTCTTATTTTGTCTCAAGCACTATTTGCACATTCTTTGGTTGAACGCTCTCTAAGTTACATTTAAGGACCCCTGACTTATAACACACCATCACTTCAGTCCACTACTCCTCCACAGGCCTGACACGGAGCCACATTAGGGCAGTGGACAAGGGAAGGAGCAGGCTGACAATGGAGAGCTGTGTGATCTACGCACTTTTTACAATATGTGGTAGATGGACTGACAGCACAGGTTGTTTGTGGGAGAGCAGTGAAAAAGGCAGAGCCGTAATAGGTTATTATACCAACCCCAATCAGTCGTCGAGATCAGGGAAGCTAATCCGGTGTCAAGTCTAGTAGAGTCACAGACGCAGGAATAGACAGTGGCTTTAACCTTGCTTCAGTGTGTGTATTACTGTAGCATTTCCTGGGGAGTCAGAACTAGATTACCAGATGGGCTAATGGGCAACCAGAGATAAATAACTCAAATCTCAAGGACCCCAACACACTCCGGACCAACTGTGTATTTTTGCATTCTATAGCTAATACAGACTACTGCAGGGAAAGTTACTGTGCTGCTCAATCCACAAGATCCACAAGAATCCTCACTCTGCTTGGATGCAGTTTTCCTCCCATCTCAGACTTCAAAGCAACCCAAAACTTGTGTTTGGCTACTAGTGAAATTGAATATATTGTAAAACTGACACAGTGTGTGGGACAGTTCACACAGTGTGGTCAGGATCTCCCTCCAAACAGCTCGAAATAGTGCACCCATGCCCTGAGTGCAGATTTCATGCTGACTTAATTGTTTTGTCTATAGTCTGAGAATTTTGTTAGGGACAGGTGATCTTACTGCAGGTCTTGCTTTTTGACATGGTCTTGAAGAAGCTCCACTATTCAAAAACTACTGACCTGACTCATTTGTTTAAAGCACGTCAGACCTGGAACAGGGTAATATCCCATCTGAGGAAAACTCTCCACCCTGCACAGACAGAGGGAGGAATGGGAGGTTAATAGGAGCCAGCAACTAATATTTGCCCTGAGATCTTGTAGTGGGTTCATCTGGCCACTCCCAGAGATGCCAAGTATTTAGGTGACATTTACACTGCCATGACAGCTATCAACTATGAACTTTGGGTAAATTTTTGTTAAATTTATGTTTTAAAAATATTATATTTGCTCCCTTCAAAATATTTTTTCCAAGTTCCTGTTGCAGAGTGTGAGCAAAAAGCCATCACCACCTTTGCCTTGTTGTAATTACCCTTAATTAATGGATTTGATAAGGATAAAATGAGTCCTTAACACAATGTCACATGCAGTGCACATGCTCCAGCAACAACAACAACAACAACAATAACAGGCAATTACTGAGTTTCTGGAACAAAAGTCATGATGAATTTATTCATGATAAGATCTGCTGTTACTCTTCCAGCAATGTCATCTGACTTAGATTCTAAAATGAGATTTTTGCTGCCTGTGTAAACTCATAATGACCCATAAATGGTCTAATAACTATGTTAAGTTCTATTTTCTTCTTCTCTTGTTTGTCTAAAATTGATGCTACAATCTTGAGGCCTGTATTCATATACATGGTGTGCTGCATTGTTGAGCGATTTTTAATACCGAAGCTAACACAGATTTTTCCTTATAAATTAATAAAGTTGAATTCATTAGCAGTAAAAATTAACAAAATTTTCTTGGTTTCATAGTATTATAGTATTTTGCCTGTGCTTAGCAAATTTTACATTGATATTTGACAGAATGTATTGTTCTAATTTTTTTTTTATCCTGTGTGTAAATATTCTCTTAAAAATTTATAGTTTTAAATCTGCTGTGGAGAAAAAGTGTCAAAGTAAGATTTGGATGATCAGAAAACCAGCTGTCATACAGTACCTTTATATTTTTACACAACAGATTTCTGTATTAAAACTCGTCAGAGACATTTGGGTTTTGGTATGTAAAGTCACATTGCATATGAGTGAGGAGTCCGTACAAAACAAACCATGTTGCTGTTTGATTGTCATCTTGTTACTTCACTTTTACTTTTGTTCTTTGCCAGCAGTCATCATCCAACCTGTTAAAACTATGTTTTTTCAGAAGGTGTCACATTCAGATTTGAAGGCAAATTTTGACATGCAAAGTCACACATAACCACAGTTTTGTAACTGGAATAGGAGGCTGTTCTTGACTTGCAGTCACATTAGTTATCTACATGCACACAAACAAGATTTTCTGTACAACAGCATGGCTGTGGCATGGCTGTCCGTCAGTCCGCCACACGGACATCTGAGTATTTATTTACAGCCACCATGGATGCACAGGTAATCGTTACCGGTTCACTTAGATGCTGAATGATTTTCAGACAAGTTCAGGAGTTGCTCAGATTTATACCAAGGATCAGATGTGTGTTGTGGTACAAGTAAATAACAAGTGTTACCATGCTACAGTATCATGCAGGCAAGTGCAAAATTATTAAAACTTAAAATAACAACACAATCGCACAAAACACATTTAGTAAAAGTAAGACCTGAGGCTGAATATCTAAATGTACACTTTCAATAAAAAAACTCATTATGAACATTCTTTATATTCACACTGTAAAAACAATGTCAGTATGTTCAAGGCCTGTTCTACTGGAGTATCTGGTTGTCACTCCCACTTTCCACTGCTTGAATTTCATCTTGAACACTGCCAAGTTGGACACATTCTACTATTTTTTTTTCGTTTCAGCTTATGCAAATAATGTCGAGTTGAATAGACAGGTGCATGCCAGTGCTTCTTGTCAGTGCGAGTATACTAATAACAATATGAAAGTGAATCAATGGTAAATACAGTAGGGACAAATTACAGCAGCGACTGGGACATCATCAGGAAGTTACAAATGTACACAAGTTATTTTCTAGTTGTTTTGTAAAGTCCTATTTAAATAAATAAAGGCTTTGTCTTTAATTAACCACCTATGACAAAAGACTATTGTTTACCATATCCATAAATTTGAATGATGTCAGTTGCCTTGCCTTGAACAGCTGTAATGGCTGTTCCAGTGTGATGCATCTCATGCAGTGAACTTATGCAGTAAAATATGCTTTACTCAGTCTAATCTCTATATTGTGGTTTGTGTCCTCCAATGATTTTTAGGTACAAACAAAACCACCCACATACTGTCTTTCCACACGCACTGTGGCAAGAAGTTGTGCCATTTGGAATCAAAAGTATATTATGAGGTTGGGTTTTCATTCCTTCTGGCTTTTCCTAATTGTTTTACCAACCCTAGATCAAATCTGATCTGAAGACAGATGTTTGCATTCATGCCTCGTTCCATTAATGTTTTTATGATAGAAAACAGAAAGAAGAAAACATGGTAAAATGATTTGGGCTTGTAAAAGTCTAAATGAAATTTAGTGAATCAGAATTATAAAGTATACTGTAAAACAATTTACTGAAATCAGTTTTTCTTGTTACTGTTAAATATTTAAAAAGTTTAACTCATTTCAAGTTCTTTCAACTCAATTTTCAGATCACTTTATAACTTATAAACGAGTTGGTCTGACATGGAGTCTTTCAACTTGAAATTGTGAAATGGATGAATAAACGCTTGACAGTTCACTCAA
>OMLM01004678.1:22319-45735 GCA_900302695.1 Helostoma temminkii
TTGACAGTTCACTCAACTCAGTTTTTACACAAACACAATTAATTCATTAGCTGACTTTGTCTTGTGTTTAAAAGTTAACTGTTCAGGTATTCTTTTTGTAAAGAAGCGATTCTTGATGGAAATGTTCGGTGTTCTTAGCAATAAAAATAATCATAATCATAAAAAGCTTAATGTTTAATTTTGTCACTGTACAGACAATTAAGATTTGTCAAAGTAACAGGGAGCAGCTTCAAATGTTGTGCACAGATTTTGGTTAAAAATAACCAGTTCCAGTCAGCTTAGTATATTAACAGAACTTTTTAAGTTTTTGTTTTACATTTTTAAAGCTCATAAAATGATGATGAACTAACTGTTAAGCCTAAATTCTGTTAGCTCCCGTTTTCAGTGCAGCAAGGGAAAAGACTTATAATGATACAGTGTAGAAATATAAAGTAGGATAAAAAGAAAATACTCAAACTTATACTAGAGGTTTTTAACATCCATTGATCTTAATTTAGATTGGAATGAGATTAACATTACAGGGAGAGAAGTACATATTTACTGGGCTCTTCAGTAAAGCACCATCAGGGAGCAGTCAGCGTATGGTCATGGATATTCAGCAGGACAAAGTCAGAAGGGGTGCAAAAGAGTGCAAGGGAAGACAAAGATAAAACAATTATTTTTCTATTTTGAGATTAAAACTCTGTGAGAAATTAACACACAAGCATGATGCACATAATAATCTATCTAACTACCAGTCAAATGTTTGAACACACCTTCCCCGTCAGTGGTTTTTCTTTATTCCTACTTTTTCATTGTCCAAATGATCAAAGAACATTATGTTGTAACAAAAAGTGCTAGAATGATTTTCCGGCAATCCTGAAGGAGTTTCCAGAGGTTTTCAATATTTGTTGGCTGCTTGTCTTTCACTCTCCAGTCCAACTCATCCCAAACCATCTCAATAATATTTAGGCCAAGTGATTGTGGAGGCCAGATCATCTGATGCAGCACTCCACTGCTCTCCTTCTTAAACAAATAGCTCTTACATAACTTGGTGAGTTTAGTGTCATTGTCCTGTTGACAAACTAATTAACTTTTAATTAACTAAGACAGTCTGTGAACAGGAAACTATTCCGGGTGACTACTGCCATGTGTGTGCATGCCATGTCTTAATAAGACACTTAAGGAACTGCTAACAGATCAATTGTCATACTTTAAATAGTGTCAAAGTATAAGAAAGGCCTGTGGTAAAAGAAAGAAGGATGAGCAGCTCTTCCTGCAGACAAAAGTCAAAATTGTGGATGAAAAGTACAAACAAATCTGGATTAAAATCACTGACCAAAGCAGGTAAAGCCATGTGGACATTTTCCAACAAGCTTCACATCTTCCAGGTACAAAGTTAGGGTCAGGATTTTGGCTTCAGGGTAAAGATCAAAGTTCAGGTAAGTTACATGTCAGGTTTAGAGTTTAACCAAATGACGGAAATCTGGGTTTGGTTTTGTGTGCGAGTTTGGGGTTAAGACACTATGCAGCAGGTTTTGCCCTCAAGCCTTCTGAACATCTGTCAGCTCAGATATCAAAGGTGGCCACTAACCTGAACCATCCACACAGATGTCACCTATAGGCGTCTTTTTCTATAAGGAGAAAATGAAGATGGCATCTGAGCGGTGATTAGACAACAGTTTACCATGTTAGATACATTTGAGCTGTATCTTCACTGTCTGGGAATCCACCTGTGTAAACATCCCTACATTTTAAACTGAATGACACTTCTGTGGAGGTAACATACCAGCAACTCAATAAAAAAAAATTTTTCATTAAGTCATAATCTGAAAAAGTGCAATTAGTGATCACAAAACCTCTTTATATCTCAGGAACTTGTGGAACGGCTTTCATTTTGCAGATCTGGGAGGATGATTAGCAAGAAGCTTGGTATAAATCTGAGCTTAAACTGTCATATTTCTAACAAATTTGACTTGACTTTAGCTGCAGTTTCATAGTAATATCTGGGAAACAATAATCTTCTTAAAGTGAAAAGGCCCCAGATCTTAATCTGATACAATGACCAAATATAATCCAATTACAAGTTGGATCGTGGTGAGTCATCTATTAAGTCTGAATGGAAATGGATTAACCAACAAGAACACATGTATTTTCATTGCCACAGGAAATTTCCTACATACAGTACTGATGAACAGTGGAAAGTAAGTTAGTGCATTTACTGAAGTACCATTTGAGGTACTTTCACTTGGGTGTTTCCAATTCTATGCTATATTATACATCTATTGCACTGCATGCCAGAGAAATACAGAATTTTTTTGCTCTGCTACATTTATTCAACATCTGAAGTCACTAGTTATCATTTAAAATGTTTAATTTACATGAGAAAAACATGTTACAAGCTCATACAATACTTTGCATTTTTAAAGCCTGGACTAGTGGGTCTTTACAAAAAAGCAGTGTCTGATAACTTATCACATTCACATGTGTTAGGTTATTTATACGTTAATACGCTGCCACTGCAGATACACTTGCATGTGTTACAGGACAACACAACATGTTACATGATGCGTTTACTGCCAATTGCTACCAAAGCTTTTCAAGAGGCAAAGCTCTGGTAGTGTATACTGCACGTCGCTGTAGCTGCAGGTGCTCTGCCTATAGGTCGACTGAGTGAAGTTGTGATTGTTTATTTTGAGTTTCGCTATGAAGTAATGTGTACAATTAATTACAAGCGAACAACTGAAGCACAGTCTCAACTCCTGTAACTGTATCCATCAAGCCACAGCCAGCGATGGTCTACTGCATGGTGCAGGCTACTCTCAGAATAGAGAGCGTCATGGATCAGAGGTAACAAAAATTTAACTCAAAAAAAACTTACCTCTGTGACAAATACAATATTCACCATTTTGTAATTGCAATATCAACTTGTAATGTATGGCTGATGGCTATATAAACATTGTTATTCCATTATAGTTATTAAGATTACAATGAGTTGAACCAATAATTCAATACTATTTTATTTATACATGTGTGCAGGTCTTTCCCCCATCTGAGGGAGGGTCCAAAGATAATTTAAACTCTGATGACAATGCTTTTTCAAAAGCAAAGGATAATGTTAACCCGCACTCCCTCCCCACTCCAGCAATTGTTATACAGTTTCTTAGTGACCTGCTTCCCATATATTAAATGTACTGGTGTCATTCTGGTAGACACAGAGGATGTTAAAGTACATATTTACCATCTGTTTTAGCAGCTTTCAAAACTAAAGGAACACTTTAATGCTAGTGTAGATACAAACCAAGTACATTAAATGCAAACAGAAGAGTAGATTAATGTTGGAGATAAAGTGGCCAGAGATACACAACTACATTTGTCAGATAAACTGAGGAACCAACTGTTGCTACAAGTGTAAGTAAGTGAAAGCTAAAAACATCTTGTACGGGAAGTTGTCCTATTGGATTGCACAGTATCAGTGATCAGCTTTATCAGGACGGAGATGTAATCAGGAGGTCATTGAGTCTGGGTTTTAATGTGGAAACAGGGAGAGTGGAAATAAAAACAGGCTGTGGGGAGAGCCAGAGATGAAGCGGGTAAAATGAGGGACATAAAGACCCAAGCGGTGGATGTGAGAGAGATAAAGAAAATCGTTGAGACAGAGAGGCAGATCATCTGGTCCATGAGGACATGAGAGGAGGGCTGAGATGTCATATGACTGAAGTGCTGGGAAGGCCGAGACTCACCTTGAAAGCACATGATCTCTGTCTGCTCTGTCACTTGGGAAATTGTGGGAAAAGCACATGGAGAGAAGGTTTTATTTAAATTTACATTTAGTCTTTAGAGTTAAGATTACAGGTTAAAGCAATGACTTTGCTACATGAATGTACTGACAGGTATATATGTGTGTGTGAACTCTGCACTGTGCTGCTTCTGCTGTGCACAAAACATCCTGTGTCTCATCCACATCCCTACAGTATGTTTTGCTCTAACTGGCCATAAGAATGCACAGCATATAAACACTGTGCTAAATGTGTAAACCGACTCCGCACGGGCAGAGCTGTGATACTGCAAGTATATAGGATGATGGCTTTATCCACACAGAGGAGCGAGGAAAGTACGGAAAGTTTGTCCTAAACACAAGCTGAACTCACCAACATTTTTTTCTTTGCTCATCCCTGAGAAATGAAGCTTTATAAATTTGCTGCTCGTCACTTTACAGGTTACTTCAGTTTAAACTCTGCAGCATGTGAAGTCTCTTCATGCAGCTTTAAAGGACTCCAGGACCCATAAATACTGTAAAGGGATGTCGGAACACTCATGTTCAACAACTTGGCTCACTGCATATGAGCTGCAAAGGCCTAAAACCACTTTAGGTGCTTGACCCCAATAGTCTTACAGACACAGTGTTTTACAAATGTACTTTAGCTGTCGTTGACATTAATTATAAAAACCTTTCACATTTAAACAACAGAAAAAACAGCAAGAAACATAATTTGTTCAATTTTTTAAAAAGGATATTTTGTCATGGCACAGGTATAAATGGTAAAACAATATATTATAGCTGAATTCCATTTATCTGCTTCAGATATTGTGTTTGCTGGCTAACTGTCACACTAAGTGCATTTACTCACAGCTGATTTTATGTACATATTTAAATTGTGCCTGAGTGGAAACAATAGAAATGTTGGAAGGATCAAAACTCCATATATATGGCTAAAAACTGGCAAAATGTTGATATACAACAGATATGTACTCCTGAAGTTTCCACTCTACTGATGAGATGCAAAATATCTGAGCCAGGGATGAGCCAGTTTGACTGGCTCTGTTTTAAATGCCTTGTCTTACTGTGAATTCCTCGCCTGCAGTAGTACAGTAGCATCCAAGTGGAGAATTTCCAATCATTTATACTTGTACAAAGGTTCTGAATGGAGCTATTGTTAATTATTTTCTTACAATAATGTGTCAACATGTGATAGATTGTACAAAACAAAAACACTAACCAAGAATTGTGTTCATTCACCCTTTGCCTTTTTTCATGTGTATGTTTTAAGCGTTTTGTTCAAATTGTCAGACTGTAGATGATGATGATTGTGATGCGGATGGTTTGAGGATGAAGTGTGGGAGATGGGATTTTTACTTAATGAACTCAAATGCAGCACCACTGCTGTGAAGCTATACTATTAAAGTCTGTACCACAATGTGACTGTGTGGATCTGAATCAGCACCTAAATCAAGTGATCTGGTTAACAAACTGGGACGGTGCATCATGCTGTAACTAGCACCCACCTTCTGGCAGGGTCAGATCAACACGTTTAGCAGACCTTGTGCCAGGGTCCTGCCCCTTAGGTCCCATGAAGTCCAGTGGAATGTGTATTGGTATAACTCTATCTTGTGGTAGTTTGATTAAACACTATTTTATTTAGAAATATCCACCCTATGTGGACAATATGAACTTAATAGTTATCGTATTAGGTAAACATGAGACAACTCATCTTTTCAAAACATACTTGGAGCCCCTCATAATCTGGGGCCACAGGGCAGTTGCCCACTTTACCTGCTTGGTAATCCATCTTTTCATTTCTTTGACTAAAACTGACTATATGAAAAAGAACTCTGAAAATGATCTGTCAGCATACAAACACTTTTTTTTGACATTTTGCGACATGTGAATGATATTTTCCGGACTGAATTGTCACTTTATGTAGCTGGAATTTGCTGTTTTGGAAGATTTAATAGCAACATTTTTTAAGTTCAGGTGTTGTGAACTAAAGTTAATGAAATGTGTAATCCAAGGTTGGATTTAGTTGATGTTTCAACCCAAGTAAAATTCACCAGTCAAGGGTTAATCAGCATGAAGGAAGTTACCTCACATTGTTTGATCTGTTAGTTTATGATGAAAAAACTAACCAGCCAGGGAAAGTTAAGGAAGCACACTTTCCCACAATTCCCACATGACAGGTATGCATTTACACCTGCAAGCTTCAAAGCACAACCGCAGTTATTTTCAGCACTGTTCATGCAACAGCAAAAACTGTGGCATGTGTCATTTTTCTTGAGGGTAAGTTAATCAAGTGCCTTAGGAGATGTTTCAGCTACTTCTGAGGTGATGATGATTATTTAACAGTTCCTGACACATATTTTGAGTTTTTGCAAGCATTTAAAGTACCAATCTGTTTCCTAAACCTCCACTCTAAGATTAATGCTGCTTATTTTGGTCATCAGGTGCTGCTAGACAAACTAGGGGAACAAATGGAACACTTATGAGAAAGAAAAGGGTAAAGCAGACTGAGTAGCAAACTTGGACAGACGAACAAATACAAACAGGTTGGAATGGAGACAATAAAAGAGACATGCTCATAGAAACAGTTCATCAGACCATCCCGATATTAACTCATGTGAACACGAAGAGAACAGCAGATTTGAACTGCCCACACCCTCTCTCTCTCTCTTTCTCTCTCTCTCTCTCGCTTCCTTAGCTGCGTCCTAATTTCGTTTTGTGTGAGGGAGCCTCGGCGTCAAATCCGCAGCTGCAACAGCTGCTCATGCGGCCTTTGCGCACACATGCATAACTGGACTCCCACAGCAGCAGGAACGCATCCACTACAGGTCTTGAGGCGCCCACTGATGTGCGCCATTACGCAAAGCTGCACAAACCACGTGCCGTATTGCATGTCCAAGTGCACCACAGCACTGGTAATAGCGGAATTACGTCCATGTTATGTTTTATTATCATAGAGGACGCACACCGGCGCGCACGCACACAGCATGGGTATTTTTGGGTTACTGGACTATTTGGCTGTAATCCCATCACCAGCTTCCCACATTCATCTGGTGTCTGAGAAGGGAAACTGTCTACGCATGGATCAGGGAAAAATAACATATGAAATGTTCCCACTTTAAGGCAAAAATACACATTCATCCCGACTCTGCCTAGAAAAGCTCTGGGAAAGTGAGAAAACGTCGACACTTGACACCTTTAGGGGGCTAATCTGTCTAAAGTTGTTCCTCGGCAACTTCTACAGCTCCAATTCACATTAGCATCACACTCACATGTTGCTAAAACGATTAACTGTAATTATCTACAAAACAAGTTTAGGGACGTTGAGGACCTGAACAAGGAGCCGGAGCGCACAGAGGCCGTTCGGCTGCTCCAGTTCGCGCGCACAGGGGCTACAGTCTGCATGCCTATACGCAGGCATGCACACGGGACAGGGAGTGAAAGAAGAACGATGCAACGGATAGTCCGCCCTTGTGCTGGCCTGTGACATATCCGCTTTCACTCCCTCATAAGCGAGCCAAAGCACAATTAGTGCGTCGGTAATCCAAAGACACAAGCTGAACCACATCTAAACCGTTCCCCGCGCGCACTGAGCCAGTTCCGCTCCCTACAACACGCCTCTGAAAAGAGCAAGGCTCCCGAGTACAAGCGAAAAAAGCAGAAGTCTCTAATGTTTGCGTGCACAGACGAGCTTTGGAAAGACCCAACCCTTTTGTCTACCTGTACGCACTCACACAGACAAAGAGACGGGTAGGAGAAGTGACTTTGTCCGTACTGGTTTACCTTGAGACAGCGTGTGGAGCGTTGCGTCTCACGTTCTACGTCGTTTTGCCTGCCAAAGCTCAAGCTTAGAAAAAGAAACACGTGTCTGAACATATAACGTGACTAATGTGTTTAGCAAAAGGTAAATGTTTTATATGCGCCGCTTGAAATAACTTTGGATCCAACTGCGGTGCCGCATTAAGTTTTCTCCAAAACTTCTTAAAGCTGTCCATGCAAGTTGTAACCCCTGCACCTCCAAAGGTAAACTGATAGTGTGATGCGCTTCAAATACTTCCCCATGTGTTTTTAGCATCTTCTAATGTCTGTTGAACATGATGTGTCATTCTCTGTCACTAAATTAATGTCAAATCCCACAAGAACCAAATAGTTTGTTCAGCTCCATGAAGCAGCGAGTAAAAACAAATAAAGCCGTTCCTACCGTAATAAAGGTAACCATAGCATCGGTGGGTTAGTATCCAACAGAGTCGACATGAAGGTGATTAAATTTTAGACAGAATCCTTTGGCAAAAACTTCCCAATTTATGAGTTCTGCCGCCTGTCTGTGCGCCACACTGGTTCTGTGTGGAGAGGATCAGGGTGTGCGTAATGCGCTCTCGCTCTCTCTCTCTCTCTCTCTCTCTCTCTCTCTCTCTCCGGACATAATCTACGTCGCTCTTTCTGTTACAGGACAGATGGCTCTTGGCGCATGTCGCTGCAAAGACCTGCTTGCATGCTGCCACTGTCTGTCAAGCCTGCTGACATGAATTAGGACACCGAATTAGTAACGTGCGCGTGTCCGTGTGGCACGCGTATTTGCCTATGCGTAAGTAATGTTAAGTTTTACGTTTTTATGAAATGCTGGTTAACACTTGGACGTTTTCTCGAGATTGAAAGTTTAAGACTGTTCCTTTTAAGAATAAAACATTTTAACGCACCAGGAAGTGAAAATGTAAATGAGACTGTTTATTACATTTTAACAGGAAGATAAACAAATTATGTACAAGCTCTAAATGATATTTCAATTACAAAACAATATATCTAAAACAATGTTGAACATGATGCTTTTAAGATCATAAATGTGGAAGTGTAATCTAGATGTGCTTGACAAACTGCATAGTAATTAATAAAACAAATGATCAAATAATTAAAGCTAAAAGTTAGGCTGGTTTTAACCACTTCATGTAGTTATCAGTGGTCAATGATTAAGCATTTAATCATTTATATAATGATTCAGCATTTAATCATTTATATAATGAATCACTGTTTAATCATTTTCTTTGATAAACCTGCAAAAGTGCTAAAATCTAACGTTGTAAATTAAATGAAGTGCAGTAAAAATAACATGCAATGTAAATACGACGGCACAGTTGGTACACCAGTTATTTATCAAAACCCAAGGTTGGTGGTTCCACTCCCAGTTTACCCGGTTCTAGCCATATGTTGAAGTGTCCCTGGACATGACACTGAACTGCCTTAAAGGGTCATCCTATCCACAGAGACTTTTGTTGTTCTATCTGCATCTTTAGTTTTACCTGTACAGCACTTTGTTCAACCTAGTTGTTTTAAAGGGCTTAACAAATAAAATTACAGTTACAGTTACAGTTTAGTTGCCAGTGACTTCTTAGAAAATTTGCAACTGCAGATTTTTAATTCAGGCAAAAATGGCTACTGATTTCTAGCCGCAATGGCATCTGATTGGTCAGATTATCTGCAGCTGTAACTACCATGCTAATTAGGCCAATGATGTAGCCAACTGATTGAAAAAAGTATTAATATTTTCTATGTTAATACAGTTGTGTGAAATCGCTTTTACATGTATCTGAAAATTCCGTTTTCTAAGTGGCGTAGTGCTTTCTCTGATGTCTCAGTGCATTTTTCAAACAGGTCCTGTCAGAGCTGAAACACTGACACATCAATGCTGTATGTTACTTTTCAGCTGTCACTGTATGTTACAAAGGAAGGAATCCACTGTGTTTTTCCCCTTTTATGACTAAGCATTAGTCACACATCATAAGAAGTCCCTTCAGACCAGCCTTTCATTTAGCATCATCTCTGTGAAGGACGTGATGAATTTTTAATTTGTACAATGGCAACATGCATCTCCTGCAGATCCCTAGGGCTTCCCATATGACGTGATAACTGTGTAATTATTATCTTGGACAACAGCAAAATCATCAAATATGTAGCAAGCATGAGAGAGTGCAGGATGAAGATGTAGAGGAGAAAAGAAAAGGAGTCAGCTGAGAGAAGGGAGGGTGACCAAGAGGAGAGACTGGGAAAGTTGGAAAGGATCCAATGAGATGGACACACAGTGGCAGCAGACAAATCTGCAAATCCAGCGCAAACAGATATTATTGCTTCTTCTTGTACCCAAACAAACATGGACAGCAACTGGCAGCTTGTACTGTTTATACAGTATGTAGTGCAATCCTAGATGGAGCGTTGTGGACAACACAGTCTGTAGCACCAGCTTTCCTTGCCCAGCATGGTGCAACTAGCCATCACGACAAAATCACATATATAATAAACTCACAGTATGAATGTTTGTTTTCTTTTAACATGACAATGTAGCACAAATGGCAAGTTGTAATATTGGTACTGAACATATCAATAAAATATAACCAGACAGCAAATTTTTCCACCAAGACATCCAGTCTATGCAATCTTTTTTTCTTCTCTAGTAGAAGATCTGATCCTGGACAACACCCAGTTTTGCATCTACAGTATTTTTAACATCTCTATGGTTAGGGTTAGGCTAAAATAACTCAAATAATTTTCTAGGAAATAAGTGCTTTAGTCCACTTCATGTTTCTGGGGTACATCCATTTTATTTTTCTGGCCGGCCCTAAAGCTGGCATCTCTAGGTGGCAGAGCAGACGCAAGCTCGAGTTCTCATTTCAAGTGAACAGTGGAGCTGTCACAGAGCCCGCGGTGCAACTTAAATTTTGCTGCTATTGTATTATTACCATCTCTTCATTAACACATACATGATAAATTACATGCATCCTCAAAAAACACTATTAAGTATCTGCATAAACTTTGAATCACTGGTGACTTTGTTTCAGTGAGGGGCCCAGCATCAAACCCGAGATGACACTTTATGGGGGATGGGCACAGGATAACCTCCAAATCATATTGTAAGCTCTGGACCATATGACTCAGGCATTTGCACTTTCACATGCAGCTCACTTGGGTAATGTCTACATATGGTATGTTCAGCGCTCAAGTGTATGTCAGAAAGAAGCTTATCTTGCTCCAGTGCTACTGTACAGAGGCACAGTTACTTTTCAGCTTACAGCTAATGGTAGTTATGAGACCAGCTGTGGAGGTAAATGTGGTGAGTTGTCACAGTCTCTGGTTATCCAGCCTGTCTTCCCTCTTCACTTCCTTATTTGGTCTGCTTCCTGTGTTCCTCTCACTTCCTCACTCATTACCACTAATCACCTAAACTCTGACCATTAGTCTCCACCCCTTGACAGATAGTTGCCTACTGCATACCCACAGCAACGATCCAGTCTGAACTCCTGATTGTCCTCCTGGTTCTTGATCTGTTCTTCGGCCCGACCTGAACCCTGCCTGCTCCTAATTGGACCTGCTGATCTGATCTGTTTCCCCCCCTAACCCAGTAACTCTCAGCTACCTATGAACCCTTTCCTGGCCTGGTACCTGACATCTGTTTATCTGTGTATCACCTTGGACTGACTCTGAAGACTGTGTGACTACTATTCCTTGTGTTTGACCTTGGATCGACTAATAACTCTGGAGTTTGGACGAATGTTTTTCTATGTGGATGGAATCTCTGTGTATGACTTTGGACTAGCTTGATTAACCCGGTGTCTTTGGATCTCTTGGTTGAGTAGAGTTATCACTTCCAGACCTTACCTGCCACACCACCTGCTCACCCCTGTGGAGGCTGCCATTTTGGAGGAGATTACATCACACAACCAAGACCACTTCTGGTAATCAGTCTCCACCCCCCTTTTTAAATACCTGTCTCACTCCAGCAGCTCTCCCCCTACCCGTCACCGCCGGAACAACCTTGACCACTCCTATCAGTGCACCACCTACCTGTCAGTCCTGGAACAACCTCAGTCATCCCTTCACCAACTCTCCACCAACCAGTTCACACTGCCTCCTACCTGCAAGCCCAGACCTCCTCATGAGACCATCACTTGTGAATCACCTCTCCCACCTCCTGTGAGTACACATTCCTTGGCATCATTTACCTACCTGTCCAATCCCCCATTAAGATCTCGTCTCCTTTAAGACAACTCCACTGCCGATCTGATCTCCGCGAATCCCCAGGGCTCCTCCACCATTTTCCACCTGCCTAACAATGAAGCTTTTTCTAATATTTTTTCCCTGTCTCTCCTGTCTTCTGGTAAAATGGAGTCAGCACCACACGAGCACACGAGCCGTTACATGACTGTTATAGTTAGGCAAGGAGTGAAGTTGTGGCTGCAGTTTTGGTTCAAAGAAAAACAGCTGGAATTAGTTATTGCCCTTCCTAAGTGCTTTGACTGTTAAGGGTTGTGGGAGTGCTGGAGCCAGTCCCAGCTGTATTTGTGTGAGTTGCAGGGTACACCCTGGACAGTGTCGCCAGTCTATCACAAGGCTTAAATAAAATCACAATCATTCATTTAGTCACATTGCATCAGAACATAATCATAATCTCATTACGGTTACTACAATGCTATAATTGCGTTTGCAGTGCAGCTTTAGCATTTGCATGACAGAGTTTCTTTAGGTGGCAAATGACTCGTTTCCGCTTAGAGGAAGATAAGAAAGATTAAATAAAGTGTTAATTCCCAGACTGTGATAGGACACAACCACAAGTCTCCTCAGAGTCTTAAGAGTGACATTGTATAACAATAGTATAAATCATACTTCAGTAATGTTTAACTAATACATGAGTCATGATGATTGAATGCATGAAGTACAAGTGCAACATACTTTATATGCTGAATTCCCATTGACACATTGCACCCACTAAGTGATTTTGGTTTGCATACAAAAATAAAATGCAAATAAAAATAAAACAACTTCCAACATTTTTTATAAATGTGGTCAATGTAACGACCAGGCTGAATAAGAGCTTCATATTTCCATAAGCATTTAGAATATTCTCAGCTGGAACAAACCACAGTGGGAGAGATGGGGCACACATGGTCAGAGACCTGGATTAGATCAAAAACTGAGTTGCTGAAACGTGAAGCCAAAGAGAGAAAACTAACTCACTGTGGGAATTCTGCATCGGTCCTCTTCCTCCTGCTGTTCTTTGCTTGTTTGTCTTGTGTTGTTTTGTCTGACCTTATATTTGTGTAAATATACTTGCAAATAAATATGAGTGTATTCCACATATTAAGTGTGTAGTTGTTTCATGATGTAACATTGCACAGATAACCATAAGAAAGTCTTTTCCAACAGAATAAATCCAGATGAAATTCCAAATTACATGATCTGGATTAGATTTGTTTGCTTAGTAAATTCCACATACTTTATTCTGAGATCCAATTATGTCTGGTCATGAACACTGCACATATCTTTTTTTTGTTTGCACTGTGATAGGCATCAGCAAACAGTCCTAACCACCAACAGCAAACATTGTTCCTGCTAAAAATATCAACAGAAAATAATTGATGGGTCAATCATTCTGTTACGGAATTCTGCATAACTCTCCACTCTCTGTTCCATGGAAAATTAAACAGCATGACTGACACACGCATATTAAAAAGAGATAAACACAATACACGCTGATTATACAAACTCCAATGGGAAGATGAACACACACACCCTCCTATGATTGTAAAAAAACGTGTGTGTGCTGGCATAAAAGGCAAACACCTGAGAAAGAAATGAAACTGAATAATAGGAAGTGAGCGGAAGAAAGGAGGGAATGAGAAGGAGTTGAGGATGGAAGGAGAGAAATGAGGATAAACGAAGAAGTGGGAAAAGGACATAAAAGTAGGAAATGGAAGTTATGAAGGTAAATTGGAAGGAGAAGCAGAGTCAAAGAAGAATTTTTTTAAAAAAGAAGTAGGAAACAGAAGCTGCACAGGGATTGAGTGTATTTGTCAGTGCAAGAACAAACTCAGTATTTAGTCTGTGAGATAGTGTGTAAATACATGTGTGTGCATGTCTGTGTAACAGGCAGTTTAAATCCTTTTTTTCTTGTTGGAATGTGTCATGTGTGTTTTGCCATTGTGTGTGTGTGTATGTGTGATAGTTCCATATATCACTATCTGTTGTTTTGGGGTTTTGGTAGCTGATATGTCTCCTAAACCTGTCTCCTAAAAATTACATTTTTACACAACTAAACGCCAGATAAGACAAATTAGCTTCTGTAGTTAGCACAATTTATGTAAATGATAAGTTGTTACAAGACAATCAAAGACATCAAAATGCATGTTGACCCTTAATTGAGCAACTTCTGTGTTTGGGGTGGCCAGAGGGCCCTGCTGTTTGAATAGTAAGTTACTGCGTTGTCTGAAACGGGTGATTTTGAGAAAAATAAGTTTCAAACCTGCTGTATATGATTATCAAGGCTATTAAAATGATATTCCAGGGTTCAGGCCTGCCTAAGTTACTGGTTTGAAGACTGGACTGGACATTGATATGTATGTGATAGTTGCAAGTAAGAAAAAATAAGTGTTTGTGTACATTTTTATGAGTCACAAAAGTAAATAGGTTCTACAAATAATAATTGGTATTTGGTAACAATAATTAAAAATAATTTTAATAATGGTCTACGGTTAAAGCATTGACTTTCCAGGTATTTAGGCAAGTGCCCGATAAAGGGTTAAAATGTGAAGAACCCCCTTTTACCTCAGTATTTCTAAATCCTGCATATTCAGCTACAGTTTCTAGTGTAACAGTTGTACACTTTTTACATCTCCTATCCACCTGAACCACCTCTTTAATTCCCTGTAGCCAGCTTCAGTGCAAACCAGTGGACATCAAACCTTGCACAATTGTACTTGTATGAAGTTATCTACGTTGACAAACCAAGACGAAAGAAGGAGAATGGTGATGATTATGATTATCAGAGCAGAACACTGCATAATTCATCTTGTTCTCTGGGGAAGAGAGACAGATGCAGGAGCAGTGATGGAGTGTGAGAAGGTAGAAAGTAGGTGAGAAGGAGAAAAGAGCAAAGAGCACGAAGAGATAAGGGAGCGTGAGGAGGGAAGAGAAAGAAGTGGACGAGTAAAAAATATGTGTCAGGAGGTCAGGATGGGGGGAGAAAATGAAGAATTAATTTTTTGTTTGTCCCATTTTAACATAAATGAAGAATCACAGTCAGAGACAGGAAGGGACTTTAGTTTTTCAGCAGTAAAATAATAGTAATTTGAAGAAAATGTGAGATTCTTACCACATTTCCAGTTTCTATAAATAATTTCTACAAATTACAAGAGCAACCTGGATAATGCATTTTCATTGTCTGAGGAGTAACTTAGCAAACGGTGGCATGATGAATGTGTTCACAATAACAATTCAAAACTCAGGCGTTTTGTGAAGATTTCTGAAACTGTACATGTGCAGAAACACGCAGAGAATGTGAAACATGCAGAAATATTTCACAATCCTGTTTGTCATGTTGGAGGACATCTCTGTGCTGCCCATACCACATCTGCACTCGCAAATTCTGACTTCAAGGCATAAAACACTTAAAAAAAAAAATAATAAAATAAAAAAAAAACACACTGACAGCTGATTCACATATAAGGCTGGCCTGGTCTATTATTACAGTGATCACTGTAATAATAGGTTTAATAAGAAAATGTCACACAGAATGAATGTACAGTGAATTTTGAAAAGTTTAGTTTCTTCTAAGGTTCATTAAATTATGTGGCCAGTAATAAAATAAACATGATTGTGATAATTACTAACATCAGCTGTTTGATGGCATCTCCACTCTACTTTTGCACATGCAAAACAGAACTCACATCACTATCACTGAATTAAAAATTATTTTGGCTGAGAAGCTCACAGGGTAAAACCCAACAAGGCCTGTGTGCAGAAATGCACTGGTGCATTATGAATTAACCAAGGTTATTGAAGTCCTCTGAATTTTTTAAGAGTCAAGCTCCTCCAATCCATCGAAAACCACCTCCTTAACTTTTTTTATTTTTTTTTTTGGATGAATGAGCTGCTGAGTCTAGCAGGCCATTTCTCATGAGATAGGCACAAACCATTATTTGGTCTGGTTAGAGATGTTGCTGGTTGGTAATGCTGCTGACTGAATGTATAAACATTGGTTTATTGTCAGGACGACCTATTATGTGAATCAAGCCTTTAAAACTACAAAAACCTATAGTAAAATCAATTAGTGTCAAACAAATCACCAGATTAGAAAATCAACTTGTGTCTTCTTTCTCTACATACACACTTAAATGATTCAGATCATCATACCAACAGTTAAGCATGGTGGTGGTAGTGTGACGGTCTGGGGCAGCTTTGCAGCTTCAGGACTTAGACGACTTGCCATATTTTATGGAACCATGAACTCTGTGCTTTACAAGAACATCCTGAAGGAGAATGATGGGCTATCGGATCTTGACGTCAAGTGCAAGCCCACTAGGGTTGTGCAGCAGGACAATGATCCAAAACACACCAGATTGTCCACCATGGCTTGATTGCAGTTTTTGCTGTCCAAGTTGGAACAACCAGTTATTAGGGTTAGGGGGCATTTAATTTTTCGCACAAGGCCAGGCAGGTTTGGACGGCATTTTTACCTTAATAAATGAAATCATTGTTTAATAACTGCATTTTGTATTTACTCTGGTTATCTTTGAGTAATTTTAAACTTAGTTTGATGAGCTGAATAAGAAGTGTGACGAACATGCAAAAAAAAAATGCAGTTCAAAGCACTACATATAATAAATAAAGTTTAAAGAACATACACATTTACTAATATTAACTAATACTTGACATAAAGTGTAAGTGTAAAATGGGACAAGACATGTTGTATTTCAGCTGTTCTAGTCCATTTCATGTTCTGGTTTATATGCAGACTTTCTGTTGTTATTCTAGTGACACTGTGTGCATTGTTATTGCTATGGCTCATACATAAGCCCTGTTCAAGTACTACGCAAAAAGAGTAGGTCAAAGTGTGCACACTCATTTCAAGTAAACTTTGGAGCAGCTCATGGAGAACTTCATGGAACACCAGACAGAGTCGCACTGAAGAGCTAATGGTAGCTTTGCACAGGAGACTATATAGTAGTACTATTTGTTTTGGCAGAAACAAAATGGGACAAGAGTGAAGTTCTATAGTTTTATTATAAACATCAACTGGATTCTCTATCTATTGCGTGTCTTTAGTTCCTGTTCGTTTCATCTGCTGTGTGCTGCTTGACTCCATATCTGTCAAAAATAGTGGGGAGACAGGTCAAGCCGCTTCTAGGCCGCTCCTGAGACAAGACATAACAGGAGGTGACAATAGGACCATAGCGTAGAGAGGTAATGATCAGCTCCGGCTACAGCGATGCTGCTGGATCCAGTAGAAAAATAGAAAGAAAGTTTTCTCAGAAATCCATCTGAAATTAGTTATAGGGCCTTTAATTAAATTGAATATAGACATACATACAAACGTGCACTACAAGGTTGAGCTACCAATTTACAAAATGCAAATATTCTTTGCTCTTAGACTTTTTACTGATGTGTCACTGTATATTGGCATTGACATGGTGTGCTATGTGTGTACCTTGTCATGTTTTTGGTCAAATTCATGCATTTAGTATTACATTTTTCTGCTTTGTAAGAAAAGCTTTGCTGTTATAATTATAATCCCCTTTCTGCACTGATCTTTCTCGAGGCTTTTTGGCTGAATGACGATGATATATAGATGATATAATAGAGCCATGTTACGCACAACTTGACCTATGTCCTGTCTGACACACAGTGAAAAATAATTAAATGATAAATAGCATCTATATATGATGGGAAGGCATTTAGCCTGCTTGTTTTCTTGCTGCGCTTGAGGTTGGAGGTGGCCCATCTCACCTGAAAGAAAAAGCATGTTTGCAAAAATTTGTAAAGCAAAAGATTTCACAATGCTTATTAAACATAGCAGAATAGAAACAATGGTGCAAAGAAACAACAGCGGCACCACAAAGACCATCATCTAAATTTACTCAAAACAGTTGTTTTGATTTTATTAACGCCCTGGATGTTTGGATTAGAAAACTGTGTGTATCAGTTTTCTGTGTGTCATTGTTAACAGCCAAGTGGAGGCTTTTGTGCTCTGCCCAACCTGATTTTAGTATTTGTGTGGGAGTTTTCCTTCTTGTCCTCTGGGAAATATGTTGTGTTTAGTGATAGATGTTTTGTGTCTGTTAGCATCTGCAGCCAATTAATACTGTTGAAACAGACCTACTTTTATTTTTGGCATTTGGGTTGATGCGGAATTTGAACATGGAGAACTAAAGGAAGAAGATGTGGAAAAGGTCTCTTCAGGTGATACACATAAGAAAGAAAAAACAGATTAAACTGTGAATGTGCTGTCAAATTCAAACAAGATGATGTTATTGTCAGTTTCTAAAGAAAGCTCCTCTAGATTAAATACGTCATTTGTATTCACCACCCAGAATGACCCATATAAGCATGTCTCGTCGGACACCCCTTGTCAGCATCACCTTCCAAAACTGGGTAAGGTACAAATGGTTTCCTGACATACCCCATCTGTGGTTAAGGAGTGGTCATAGTTAAGCCAGTAAAATGATGGAAAAGATTGTGGCCATGGTTGGAAGAAGCCAGCTTTGACAGTTGTTATGAGTTACATATGCACAGAACTGTTGTCTGATCTGACCAGTTGGCAGGGACGTTATCATGTGTATGTGCCTTCCAAAACTGTTAAAATCACAGCTGAAAAATATCAACTATAGTCATGTGACTGGGCTGGTGATGTTGGAAAAAACACAACATTTAGGTTTATATTAGAGACAGATCTTTATTTCCCCTTGTTAACCAGTTAATACAAACCTAGTTTTTCTTAATAATTATTATTTTATAATTAACAATAAAAGAATAACAGAAATAACAGAAACAATTATATAAAATCAATATTTCTGTTCCTAACAGGTTCAGATAAAGGGACTTTTATTGTAATGGTTACAATAATAAACATGTGGTTAAGGTTAGCAGATAATGGCAGAACAGGTGTCTTTTGGGTTGAAGTCAGATGTTTTATTGAAGCCCAACATTGTCCTTCTTTAATGACTTTACCTGAATTCCTCCTTTGCACACAACAACATTCCTTCAGTTGCCAGAGGGGTTTAGGTCTGGAACATAAACATATGCCATCTTTGGGCCCTTGCTGAAATGACTGATGCTGTTGTTTTTCATAGAAAAAGAGTCTCACTTAGGTTGTGTGTTTCAGTCTATCACATCACTGGGGAGGAATTTTGGCCAGTTTGTGGCACAACATTGCTTGACTTCATTGAGGTTTTGGGGCATTTGCCAATACAAAGCTCTTTTGAGGTCCCACCACAACATTTCAATTGGGTTGATGTATGGATTTTGACTAGGCCATTCCAAAACTTGAGTCTATGGTTTATCAGCCTTTTTGATGCTTTGGATGATTGTGCTGTTGCACAACACAACTTCAGAAAGATGCCTCACATTTGTCTCTTTCCTCAAGCATGGTGCTGGGTGTTAAGGCCAAACAACTCTTGGTCTCGTCTGTCCATGTACATTGAATATCTTTTTCCACTGTAGAACATTTTTTATGTTGTAGTTTTGGTTTTGGAGGTTGTATTTGCCTAATACTAACACTATGATCAGATGATTTTATTATGTTTTTACACACACACACACACACACAGACACACACACACAAAACATGGGGATAATAACTTTTGCAAAAGACTGTATACATTGGGGTGCCTTTCTGAGGTCCCATATTCACACAGACATATTTCAGTTTGTATTTCTAATGAATTGCAAACATTTAAAAAATATGCTTTAATTATGGGATACTGTGTGTAGGTTAATAGGCAATTTTTTTTTCTCATTTTAAGATGTTAAACGCTGCATTAATTCATTGAAGTCTTTAGGTTTCATAATTCCAAATTCCAAGCAAAATATAATATTTGCTTTATTTGGCTTGGCTAGATTTTGACAATTTGGACTGTCCCTGAGAAGCCTTAACATTTCAGTCTAATCACTGTTCTTTATAAAGGCATAATTACACAGGTAGCCACTTTGCTTTTCACCCCAAGCTCTAAGCTTTAAGAGAGTTCTCTTTGAAAAATTACCTGACAACAAACTAATAGAAAGCAAGGTGAGTGATGGAAACACAGAGCAGCAGGGTCAGAATGTCACAACCCATCTCCGCTTTTTGTTCCAAACAAACTACTTAATTTTAGTAGCAACAAAATGCTGACAATATATTGTTCCTGTCCTGACAATAAATGGCAGCATATAAAACAAAGGAAGCCTAATGTCCATGAATCCTCCACACAACAATACAACACAGAAGGGTGGTTTAACTTCAGTTATGCATTTCTACTTTTT
This sequence comes from Helostoma temminkii, assembly GCA_900302695.1. Classification (NCBI taxonomy): domain Eukaryota; kingdom Metazoa; phylum Chordata; class Actinopteri; order Anabantiformes; family Helostomatidae; genus Helostoma; species Helostoma temminkii. Next base: position 42,355 of record OMLM01004678.1, read on the forward strand.
TAAACATTGGCTACACTTTCCCCCCAACCCTCTTCTCCCCTTACTGCATTCTTCTGTGTCTATGTGTGTGAGTATGTGACAGTGATACTCGGCCCGGAGCTCAATAGGACAGGAGGAGCGAGCTATAAGATTTGCAGAGGAGAAAAAGACTAGAAAAAAAAGAAGCACATTGGAATAATGACAGGAAAAAAGATATATAGAAGGAAGGAAAAGTGAGGTCAGAAGGAAAGAGAAAACAGGTGAGACAAGGACAGAGAGTAGGAGGTGGAGAACAGCTTTTACTCCTGTCTGGATCAGATTTCTACCCAGTTTCACGGGTCGTCGCTTTGCTTTTTACCCCAGTTTCACACACATAGGTACACATGAAACACACACTGATTCATGTTCACATGCAAGTCAGAAACTGGTATGTGAACATGAACTATTCAACAGCAACATACAGCATGCTGAGGAAACTCAAGTAATCCATTAAGTCTCTAAAAAGCACATAGAAAAGAAGAATATCACAAACTAACACACAAAAAAAAAGTAAGTAAAAAAGAAATACTAAGCAATGGAATGGAATTAATGGAAACACAAAAAAAATAAGAAAAACACCATAATAAAACACACTATTATGCTACAACAATACAGGTTGGCTAAGTAGACATTTTCCCATCAAGAACTTTGTGTCTTTTCCTTGGGGCCTCTACTTGGCACCAGTGATATGAGTCTGTCTCATATTTATGCTCTTCCAATACACACACTCTCACTCACACACTGTTTCTCTCTCTTCTTCTTGCTCCATAGTTTACTTACACACATGCTCTCACTTAATTTAATCTGTGTGGTGTGTGTGTGTGTGTGTGTGTGTGTGTGTGTGTGTGTGTTCCACAAGTGGAATCTTTTTTGTTTGTTTGTTTGTTTTTATAAGCCATTCAGAGGTGGACTTGCTGGTGTGTTTCAGATCATTGTCCTGCTGCATAACCCATGTGTGCTTGAACTTGGTGTCACAAACTTATGGCCGGACATTCTTCTTATTTCAATTATGGCGAGTCATAAAACTGCATAGCAGCCCCAGACCATCACACCACCACCACCATGCTTGACTGTTGATATTTTGATCTTTTGTTGATCTTTTTATGAAATGCTATGAGTTTTACACCAGATGTAATAGGATGCACACCTTCATAAAAATGTTGACCTTAACTAAGGCAAATGAGGCCTGCAGTTCTTTAGATGTTGTTCTGGGTTTTTATGACTTCCTGAATGAGTCATTGTTGTTCTCTTCTCGTAATCTTGGTAGGCCGGCCACTCCCGGGAAGGTTCACCACTGTTCAAGTTTTCTCCATTTGTGGATAATGGCTGTCACTGTTGTTCCAAAGCCTTAGAAATAGCTTTGGGACCCATTCCAGACTGATACACCTACTTTGTTTCTCATCTGCTCTTCTTCTTTCTTTATCATGACATGATGTGTTGCTTTTTGAAATGTTTTAATGTGCTTCACTTTGTCACACAACTCCTATTCAAGTGCTTTCCTGCTTCAACCTGTCTGAGAGTAATCAGACCTGGGTGTTTCAAATGAAATTGAACTCTGCTTTCCGAAAAGTAGCATTAATTACAGTTCATTTAGCAAAGGTGTGGCAATTACTTTTTCACACAGGCACAGGCAGGTTTGGCCAGCTTGTTTCCCTTAAATAATGGAATCATCATTTAAAAACTTTAACTTCAACAAACTCTAGCATGACCATACACATTTTTATGTCAGCGTCAATATAAATTATGCAATTACACTGCCACAAACATACATTTGGACTTAAGGATGAACTGATGACATTTTGGGGGACAAAGATCAAAGGTCCCTCCAGTCTCACATCTGTCACATTCTTGTGCATGTGATATCACAGGATCAACTGGCACAGTTTGAGTTTTGCAGTTCTAAAAGTAACTTATTTACTAAAGATGTTCTGTGAAATATCCTTAAACACCATAAGCCACACTGGGAAATAATGAGGTGTGATATTATCATTATTGCCGGAGTAACAGCTCTGGCCAATTGCCACTAACTGTAAAATGTAATCTTGTCAGCTGATTTTAGTGTTTTTGTTTGTTTTTTAAACAAAAGGTCTGTAAACTGGCAGCGGGAGACTCATCTGAGTCAATCTGCACATTAATATCTTCATCTGCCATGACAATTGAATGCATCATCAGGCCTTTCCTCTGCCATGGAATGCTTCCTAGAAATAAAGTTTATCTAAAAGCTGTGTAGTTCACTACATGAATTGGAATACAGGTGTCAGCAACAAAGTTTAAGGTTTAATTCAAATGACAGCTCAGTTAGATGAGTGACAGCTGCTAGAGGTTCGAGCTTGACCAACAGAGCACAGAGCTGATTTAGGTGAAATGTGGATGGGCTTTGTCTCAGTCACCATTATCCCTCATTCTCAATCCCTGACTCATTTGCATACACACACAAACAGACCGTCTGTTGTAAGGGCAAGTCCAATACTATGGATCACTAACCCAAAACATGAGCAAGCATGTAGCAAGTCACAGAAACAGGAGAGGACAGAAAGAGAGGAATGGGGGAGGGGAGAAGGAGGGAAAAGGAGGAGAAGACAGGTGGATGAAGGGAGGAGCAAGAGGAGGAGGAGGGTAATTCAAGGCCACTGGTTTAGTTTACCTGTCGTGGCAGCCAGACGGCAGGAAACCCGCTGCATTAGATCACTCTGCCAGATAGGAGAGAGACAGAGAAGTAAAGAAAGGGAGAGAGGGTTTTTATTTGTGTGTGTAAAAGTGTACAAGAGCACAAGAGAGTTGTCGGGTTAGATTGCCCAGTCTGATAAGCCTGCAGTTCCCATATGGGAGTAGGAAGGTAACAGGTAACACTAGAATAAGTGGTCCTCCTGGAATAAATAAAGGCTTCTCTTCAGTGAAAAGGGAAGGGGAATTGGGCAGGGAATTGAAACGTTTATAGAGGTGAAGTGAGCTGCTGAGTGAGCTACACGTTACACTAGTTTTAGGCGATGAAGCAATGAAGAAAACATCTTGAAATGTGATAGAAAAATAATTATTATTACAGACTGCATGAGGATAGATAGCCAAAACAGATAGAAAATGTTTTTGTAGTGATGCAAGATTCAAACACCTTTAGTAATTCAGGGTGGAAATAGCTTGAATATTATCAACGTCAACATGGACATGCAGTAGTCTACTCTAACATACAGCATAGAGAGCATTTAGATACACACAGATGATTAAAGCTTTGTTTTGCCGTGAATACATGCAAATACAGGTGTAAAGCTTTATCCTCTTCCCACACGTTACATTTGTATTACTGTACCCACCAATGCATGATTCATCACGTCTACATTTTATTAAGCATCTGATATTTCAGACCCA
>OMLM01004682.1:11206-61854 GCA_900302695.1 Helostoma temminkii
CAGAGGAGCTTTCTGCAATATTCTGCTCCCAGTTCTTACAACTTGCACTCATGTCTCTATTAAAGTGGAATACTCATCTGTCTTAATCCCAAAAAACATCATACTCAAGGGCATATATTTAAATATGGACGGTAGGAATATGTCCCCACCAATATTTTGGGAGGACAGAAATGTCAAAATATTTGAACAAACATAAACTGGTGGACAGGATCTGGGCCCAAAGATGCATCTGTCTGAACTGCAAAGATACACATTAAAATAATAAAGCTTATTGTAACAAGCTGTTTTAACAGACACACCCTGTCTGTCTTGACAGAGGTCTCGTCTTATCTAGTCAGGTGAAATTAACAAGCAAACTTAAGCCTTAGAATATTGAGTTTTGGTAGTAGGCAGAGGTAACTGATTATATTCAGATTAAGCAGCTTCTGTGCTGCATGTAAACGTTCAACACAAACAGCTACGCTGTGAGTGACAGCAACAGGGGGCTTATTCAGAGAGATGAGCAGACACATAATCATGCCTAATTCACCTTACAACAAAAGCAGCAGGGCCACTAAACCTGTTCTGCTATAGCTAAATTATAATATCTCTGCAAAAAAAGATATCCATAAACTTTCTTGCTTCGGCTGTAAAAGTGTTTATTAATTTAGTTTATGTTTTGGCATGCAACGCTCATGTATTAATTAGGCTATTAAATTATATGAATTGAGGAAATATTACAGCCTGTACAGACAGTGTACAGTTTAAGTTAAATGTCACTAAAAAATAAAACTTCTTCTAAAAGCAAAATTATTTTACAGTAATTATAAAGAATTACTTTGTATTTTCTCTGTTATTCCTGAGTTAGACTAAGAAAATAAACTTATAGACCTTTTTGAGAATACGTCACTTAGAATGAATTCATTCTTCAGAATCTGTATTATGGTAGTTGTGAACAAAATAATTTAAGGCTATGGCAGTCCACAGAGAGATGGTAATGTATTGTGTGTGTAATGTGGCAGAGTAACAAATTATGTGTACAGTATCCTAGTGGAAATACCATGGATGCAAATGGATGAAGGAAACAGAGATGAGCAGTGGAAATAGGGGGCAACACAATGACAGACAGGATTATCAGCTGGTTCTGACTCTCAATAATGACGGCAAAACTACAGGAGACACACTTCGTGGGTACTAGGGTTTTAAAACTCTAATAGGTAAAATATGCTCATTGTGGTTTGTGAAGTCACTGGTAGTCTGTATTAAGCCAGCTCAAAATCTTCCCTTGGTCTTAAGCCACTGCTGTGAGTGTCTGCATGTTCTACTGCAACATGTGAGATTTTTGAAAAGAAAACGGCTCGATGCTTCGTTTGCTTTCCAGTAATTAGAACTGTAGAAAAGATCTGGAGGTTTTCAGCGATAAATTGAAATCAGTTACATGGTTAAATAAGCACCGCAGCACACAGTCTGTGATCCTCATACTGTATGTGCTTCCTCAAATACATGGCCAGTTGCAGATGAACTTCCATAATTCAAAGTATAGTAAATAGTCAGATGTCCTGTATGTGAAAGGGAACAGTAGTTACATAACACAACAGAGTGTGCGTTCCTTCTCACACTGGAAATGATTCACTTCCATATATGGGAAATGACAGCCAACACACAGCTTTAAAATGAACTGCACAGCTTGGTTATTATCTGAAGCATCAACTGCTGATATCATTACACATGTATAAAATAAGTGGAAGGAAAAAGAAGAGGGAAGCCAATTTGTGGAAGATGTAACCGCCTAATACCAAATGCAAAGTAATCCATGTTAACAGAGAAAATAGAAAATAAATTAATTCCTCTGAGTAATTTTTTATTCAGTTTTAACTCGGGGAGTTTCTTTGATCTGGATAATTTAGATTTTCATGTAGCTGTTTAATCATAAAATAAGCCCTCGTTTTCTTCCACTCGCTTTGGTGCTTTACTTAATCTATCAAAAGAGGATTTTAAGCTATTGTTCAGAGCACATAAATACAGATATATTTACTCCTTGTGCATGTTAAAGGCACGTTTGCCAGATAAAATAGCAGTTCATGAACTGAACAGTGTAATGGATATCAGTGCTGAAATTCCTCTGCATGCTCTTACCCAGGAGGATACTTTGTCACTTTGGCTTAAAGTTCTTCCCATGAAACAAAGCTGTAAAGGTCAAGCCCCATCATTCTGACATCATTATTTTCTTGCATATCCGGAGCAGAAGGGGTTACACGTAGTAATGCTGCCTTGGGAGAGCCTGGGTGGGTGGGAATGAGGGCGAATCAGGGGGTCCTCCGATCGGGGTGAGGCCACAGAGGATGCCCGGCTTCTTTTCCCATGTTCTCTCCAGCCAGTGAAAACACTGGAAAACGGCACATTCCCATCAGCTAAGCCTGGTGACACGGCGACCCCAGGAAAAGCATGAGTAAATACCAAAGGCAAGACCATGAGCCGAGTGTGGGAGGGGTGTCTAAATGTCATGAAACGTTTGAAAGCTGCCCCGTTGTGGATGTGAAAGCAGCACCTATTAACAACCACCTGTACTTCATTTAGGTTAAATCCTCCATTAGGCTTTAAAAGGTCTTTTATTTTCATTTTCTAATCCAGCTGCTTTGCTTTGCTGGGGCTATTCACCTGTCAGATGCAATTTAATCCTGAAGACATTGGCTCTGGTTACAAGACCTGCAGGTGATACGTGCTCTTTTCATTTTGCTTATTTCCCTTCCTATCCCAAATATCTCTTCTCTTTTTTGTTCTATCTACAGATAGATGTGAATTGATGTTCATTCATCTGTTGCAGTCAGTATTTCAAACGCCACTGATATTGAATAACAATATTTAAACGCGTTCAGGTCACAGTAAGGTTACTGTTTCTGTTGAGCCCACAGTGTGAGAGCATAGCAGTTATGGATGACGGCAAAATACAAAGCGTGTAGTTTGATATGTTTTGTTTTTTCTGCATCGGTTTTATGTAACTGTGAGTGAAGGATGTTTACCACAGGGAAGATGTTGTAGTAGTCATGATTGCAGTTTAAAGACCAAAACGACATCCAGATGTTACCAGTTAAGCAGCCTCGACCTTCAGTTTATTTTTGTTACTACAGTAATGTTGTAAGTCCAACAGCACACAGACACTGATGACTGTTTACACCCACTCTATTTAAATACTATAGTAATAGGCTCACTCAGTGCAGTAAGTGCGGAAAACTGTTACATTTCTATTCCATATTGTGGCTATAGCTCAGGTTGAAAAGTGTGTGCACATTCAGCAGCAGTGGAGGCTTCTTTGCTCCAGGAATTTGACTTCATCCAAGTAGTTCACTCCGGTCATTAACTAGAATAACAATGTGTGTTTGTCCTCTGAATGCACTGAAAGAATCCTTTTTCTTTGCTGCAGTGCATCTGTAAATATTCATAAGGAAAATCTTTTCTATTAAAGCCAGGCATTTTAGTCTTGTGTATTAGTAAACAGTTGAGAGAACTCAGTAACTGAAATATATAAAATATTATCAATTATCCTCAGAAGAACATCCACCACTTTGTTTGCATTCTTAACAGATCACTGAGCAAAAGTTTAGTTATTTGCGACACCCTGCTCTCAGCAGAGGAAACACTTCATTTTTAGTAAAAGAAAATTTTAAAAAAACTGTATTTTGGCAGACACTATCCATTTCCACGGTGTGTTACTGTTATGACTGTATAAGATTACTCAATGGCTTATTGTGCTCCTGGCTAATATTTTGTTACGGCAGACCGTCATTGCCAACATGTAAAATACTGACATTTTGTCAACACCTTGTCACATCCCATGGCAAAGATTAAGGTGGCCTTACAGTGTGCTTATGGCAACAGTATTTGATGCTGGAGGGATGGCAGCATTTGAAACCATGAGAATGATGATAATTAATCTTTCGAATAGCATCAGTTTAGAGGAGGGTACTTCCTTACAGTAAAAGGTGATTCATGTTGTAGAAGGCTAAGCATTTAAACAAAGCATTTCATACTAGAATCCAAAGTCTGACTGCTGTGTGTTGCTGCCAGGGACAAAGTGAGAAAAGATCAACATAATGCAAATATGCAGTGATGGACTACAGTAACAGCTGAGCAAGAGCCAGTCATCAACAAATTGCCAACATTGTTGGTGTGTGTGGTGGCGACTGAAACAAACATCCAGTTACAGTGTAGCAATAAACGTGACCAACACATCAAAACCCACAACTACAGCTCTTCACTAGACCAGTGATATGTCAGTATTAGTGTGAACAACCCAGAAAGGTTGTTTGTGTCAGCATGTGATGCAAAAACCCAAAAGATGAACAGGCTCTAAATGTTTCACATCTTCCTACCCCCACACAATGTCTGCATTATCACTGAGTTTACTGCTTGTTCACAGAAATCAGTAAAAGGAGAAAATGGAGTAATGAGCGCATGTCAGACACTTCAGATCTGAACTGGATTCATCATTTAATCAGACTCGACTCAGAATTGCAGTTTGCAAGTCCCAACATCTCCTTCCCACATACTCAACATTAGTTAGTTGAGCATCCACTTCATCCATGGTGGAGACCACAAAGAGACATTAAAATGAATAACTACTGAGATAACATTTCTAAGGCATTCCTGCTTGCAGTTGCAGTGACCTGAAATACCACTTGAATGGTTCCAGTATATACAGAATGTGCAGTGATCTCAGTAAAGGCGTATCCTTCCTGGGAACAGGGGCTTCCTCTTGAGATGCAAACAGGACAAAGTGTTTTCCTTAGCAAAAAATGTTCTTGGCAATTAGTCAGGCCTCCATGAAAACCATAGGGGGATATCCCTGCTTACACTCCTACACAGGATCACACCCAGTGGAGGAGTGGTGAACATGTGTGTTTGTGAGTACACACCCAAGCATATGTGACTGTCTGCATGTCTTTATGTATCTGCTCCATGTGTCTTCCACAGTTTTATCAAGTTTAGCTTGGTTTAGTTCAAGCTCGTCAACTTTCAGACATTCCCTGTCATTCCCAGAGCTGTTTGCCTGAATACATTTAAAAGCTTCCTGCCAATGCAGGGAACAATTAAGTTATCAAATGGACACAACCATTATGTAAAAGGCCGGTTATATTGCCAACAGTTTGAACACTGTCTGCTTCCTGGAAGTGTAGATGAAAAGTCAGGGGCACAATATTTCAAAGCTATTAACTTGAGTGCTTTTTTATTCAGTCTCATTACTTTTTAAACAGCATAGGAAGTAACACAAATGTAATATTAATTTTTACATGGCTTTCATTTTCATTCCTATGGAGCTGTTTAAAATTCTGCTATTTTTTATGCAGACAGCGTAGCGCCAGCACATAATTCTATACGAGCCAAAGTCACACCTGCACTGACTCTGTGGAGGAAAATCAGAGTTGTCAGGTGTCTGAGTGTGAAGTCATTGTATATGATGTGACAATGGACACAATGTAGGAGTGGATCTGACAGTGCAAAGGTAGAGAGTTTGTGCACCGAAGGAAGTTGCATGTTTAGAAAAACTCATGCACGTGTGCAAATATAAAAACACAGTCTAGCACATGTGCATGTAAGCACACCTGCATTTTTTTGCTGTACATACTGTGCTGCATACAAAGATAAATGTAAAAGGGAAGGAAAGACGGTTCATTAAATCTTTATTTTGGATTTTAAAAAAATAGATAAGATCAATTTTGATCTACAAGAGCTCCCTAATTTAGGCCCTAATGAGAATTTTCAAATGTGGGGAGCCTTATCATGAAAAATGGCTGGAGACCATTAATAGTTTATAGGTTGAGTTAATGATGGAGTTGACTCCTAATTGAGTTCCACAGAGCTTTTCTATCCGGTGGTCCTTTTCACCGGTAGCAGGAATCGCACTCGTTATTTCAGATTTTCTTCAAAAAGCCATGCATAATGTCCTCCTGCTTTTTTCTGTTAGGAGAAAGATTGAACTTCCAAAAAACTTTCACAAATCATAATGCTTCAGAATGAGATGAGTGAAGAAACAGAAGTGGCAGTGGAAACAGTGGAAATAAAAAATATATGTCCACCCACACAGTCATCTCTGTTGCAACAAAGTTGCCATGGAGATTACTTAAGTATGTTTTGTGTTGTTCATCTACGGACTGGTTGTTCTAATTATGGCGTGCTGCTTAGGCCATGCTTTCCACTACATTCATACACACAAAATTACTGTTATAACTTATAAATAGGCAATACCATATGAACACGTCATGTGCTTGTTGCTGTGCAGCTGCCAACAGTAAACAGCAGTCACCATGGCAATGCTCTGAGCGGCTGACAAAACAGGGGAAACAGGAAGGGATTCCCTTTCATGCCCGTGACGGCCACGGTGTCACGTGGATTCCCATCAAAGTTTCCCTGGCAAGGCTGTGGGCTTCCCCCATCTTGCCCAATCAAACCAAACGGTCAGTGGTAAACCCCCCACCCCACACCCTCCTCCGCTCTAATTACCGTGCCACACAGGCCTCAGCTCATGAAACCACAAAAAGAGGTTAAAAAGCTGTGTGTGTTTTTGTTGTAGAGCTACCAGGCCTAATGTGCCGCACTGTACGGCTGCTCAGAGTTGAGAAATGTGCTCAATTATTAATGATTTGTGAGCGGGTGAGATTACAAACCTCACTTCTAAAGAGGTGAAATATTGAGAGCTATATATACAGCTCCCCAGTCAGTCGCTGGCTCTCAGACTGAGGGCAGATTTCCAGCGTGGCAGATGGTGACTGTGAGACAGTCAGTGGAGAGGAAGTGCTGAGCTTAAAGTAAATAGGAAGCCAATGTGACTGTGTGTGTGTTCTCTGCTGTGATTACAGCCCTACACTGCAATTTTCAGATATGAAATAAAAACACTCTTCTAACAGGTTCTCATTCTTCACTGCAGTTTGTTGGCAGATTCACTTGAGGTGATTCAGAGGGATGAGGGATCAGGGCATTGCTCTTATCACGTTGTTAGATGTCAGAACAGAGTTGCCCTGTTGCCCCTCATTTGTTTAGGGAATTAGAAAGATTCTCCTTCTGTTACTAGCTTCTCTATTTTTGGGAAAGAAATAAACCTCAGAACTGGGGGAGGAGACAGAGGCAGAAATAGCCTTCCCGTCTGAACTGTAAACAAACACAGCACACAATGTCAGCCAAACCCTCCTAACAAGGCGGTTAGATCAGATTGTACCAACGTGACATTTTGACTTGGCAGGGCTGTAAATTTTATGCTAAGCAGTTACCTTTGATTGGAGGACAAAGATTTGACATTTACACTTCAAACTTCATGTTCATTGACTGCCCTAAACATCTACTGTTGCCTGGATATGGAATTTAGAGCCTTTCCACACAGTCTTCATTTACATTCTAATGATTTCCAGGCCTGAACATTTGCACAAAATACTTAAAATTCCAGAAATGAACATTGTTTTGTGTAACTCCTGCTCAGCAGATCTGCGAGGATGCATATCTGAGCAGGGATCCCCAGCGGGAAACACATTCACCCGCACCTCACTCAGATCTGTTGGTGAAACCCGCTGCAGCTCCCACAACTGAGGGAATTCCTCCCAGAAATATTTGCTTTTTTGTTCTAGTGAGGAAATGAGTATGAGAGAAGCGGAGGGAAGTGGTAGTGATGGTGGGGGTTGCTGAAATTGAATCACCATGGTAACTTCAATAACATTTCTCTTACCCTCCATCCCCCACTGTGCATACACACAAACGCAGGAGGAAATGAGTTTCAGAACGGAATATGGTGTTTCATCGGTTTCTGACGCCTGCCAAGCAACAGAGCCAGTGTTGATAAAAACTTAGCGACAGTTTCACTCTGTGTCGTATTACAATCAGGAACTATGTGCTCCTAAAATGCTAATGGTTCACCGCTCTTTGCTGCAAGCTATAAAGGAACATTATGAAAGTATTTTTATGCGTATGCTAACTCAATTCTGCAATGTTGTATATGTGCCACTTGCTCTCTAAAGAAGCATCCTGGGAATCTACAGATGCTGTCAGAAGCTGCAGGACCAGATGTGACAGGAAAGTGGCTGGAGCAGGAAAACACTGCTGAGGATCTGCAGATTCCACAGAAAATCTAATTGTGAGCACTATAAATGTTCTATATGATCCAATCCTATACCAGAGATTGTGAATAATTCCACTATTCATGCAGTTTTAGCATTTCTTAACGTGCTGATGATGAGATGAAGAAGAATGTGTTTATAGGGAAAACGTGTGCCCAAGATGCTATGGTTATGTATCATGCAGCTAACTATAACTATTGGACTATTAGGCACTGCATATAGATATTAATTTATACTGTATGATGACAGTCATACAAGACATTCCAAAACAAAACAAAAAAAAAAACATGGTGTGAGGTAGTTTCGAAACTCTGCTCAGTACCATGTGTGTCTTAGAGAGCTGAAGTGAAACTGGAATTCTGGAGATTTCTGACTAATAACTATAAACCCAGTGTTGGAACACAACCTTTTTCAGCAGTATGTGGGCATCACTTTCTTGGTGTGTTAACATAATAATATCATTGTTTATCCAATATTTAATTTAATAACAGACTTTAAAGAGCACCATTTCCCATAAGCCCTATGTGTTTGCAGGCTAAATCACACATCTCTAGAGGACAAGCAAGTCCATGACAGAGTCGATGGCTCACAGCAAGTCCAGACATGTGTAATAACAGCAGGACAAAGATGACGAGGATCCAGATTACAACCAGAATGTTGAAAAAAAAAAGAGGGCATTGGTGAGTTGTGTGGTAGCAGAAAATTTTAGAGTTGCTAATGGTAATGGAAGGAAGGCTCATCTGGATGTGATGTTATGAGTTCAGCTCTATATGAACAAATTCAAGGGATGTTGAGATTATAGTTTACTGTGTCATGTGTCCATGTTAACGGATAAGACTGATGGATGGCAGTATCTATGTTAAGCAGTTGTCCAAGAACTCCAAGTAAATTTTTTTTTCAAATCCATATGACCCAGTATGTAACCACTAGTAGTTATACTACAGAGTGACAGTTTTGGATATGGTGTAGTAAAAGCAAGTTGAGGACATTTTTAGTGGTCAGGTTTTAGGAAAGAAAGCAGCAACATATCATCACACATCTGCAGCCTAAATGCATGTGTTCACCTCGCAGCACATTTCAATAAAACACCCTGGACAGGAGGCTGTAAATGACATGCTTGTCTCATCCACTGTGCAACACTTTCAGGATTCCTCATAATAGTCATCTCCCCCTGTCCCCAGCCTTGTTTTTTTAGTGTGATGCTGGACAGTTAGGTGTAAAGATGCCTGGCACCATATGTTTCCCTGTGCAGTAATGACTGCTCCTAGCACTGCTTTTATGGCAGCTGGCCTCTGGAGGCTCAGTGATCGGGGACATGTCCAGGCCTCAATTACAGCTGCAGGAATTACAGCTTGCTCACCAGTAGCTTCTTTTACACGATTAACACCTCACTACTACTGTAATGTTTACTTTGTGGTGCAATATAAAATAAATGCATGTGGGTTGCCGTTTGAAATCTAAGTCAAAATCCATGAGGAACATAGAGAAGAAAGAGATAAGGCGTAAAATATCTGAGCAGGAGGAGATGAGGACAGAGAGCAAAGAAGAGAGAAAAGTGAGAGAAGTAGAAAGAGACAGAGATGAAGACAGAGAGAGAGGGAAACGAGGGAGACCAAAGGGGAGTGGAGTTCACGATCACTTTGCTTGGCTGCACTGTGATTAAAGCGAAGAGTCCCTGGAGAGAGAGGCGGCTCTAGGCCTGCCCAGCTAGTTCTCTCGCTCCCTTGATCTCCTGCGTGTCGCCCACAGAAACACAGCGCCGAACCTTCAGGAAGAGCTCCTTTTTATTGCAGTGGGTTCCCCATCGGCTCCACAGAATCTGCAAACCAAGCACAGATTGTCATTGCTCCAGCTCCTCTCAATTTAGAGGAAGGAGGTCTGCCTTGGATGAGCTGCTGCCTGGATCCTGAAGAAGTGTTTTTGATGTTTTAATAAAGATATCTCACGCATTTCTAAAAGCGTCTCGTTACACACAAACTCGACAACCTCCAAGATTAGGTAAAAAGAGAATTTTTTGCCAAGTGATTTTCCGCAAAGTTTCTGCGTAAAAAAGGCAAGAAAGTGAATATGAGCCTGCTAAACCTTTCTTAATCCCCTCTGGGGGCTCTATTCTCATTTGATTGAAGTGCCTATTCTTTTAGAAAAATTGATAATCAGAAGCTTGCAGGCTGGGAGCCAGAAAAGAAGAGATGGGAGAAGAAAATGTCACTTTCAATCTTAATTAAATTCCCCATTCAGTGGCGGTGGGCTGATCAGTCCGTCATGGGCCCAGTCCCTCCCTTGACCTTTTTTCTTCTGGTCAAGTGACCTTCACTCCCTGTCTGTGGAGCGTCTGACAAGGAGGGAAAGCGCCTGAGGGGGGTGAAGGAAGAAAGGCCGTGACATTACACACACTAATACGGGCACCACTGGCTGGATAATTACACCGATGCTCACTTAACATGCAGTGCAAGCAAGCTATCGTTTATCAGCTGCATGACCTCTAGCAAAGGATCTCTTCCTCTGATCTGTCTAATTATGCTACATTTTCTCGTCTCTTCCTTTCTGCCATTGGTAGCAAACGCAAGAACCTTTGTGTGTGCACGTAATCTACAAGAAGTCAGAGCTGTAAACATCACAGCTGGCTGGGAGGGAGAATTTTGAAAGTGACTCACTGGTGTTTTGTAAGAGATATAAATTAATTCCATTTGGCCCATAGCTATTTTGTATTATTTTTTCCACTATAAAAACATACATATCTGTCATTTCAGTTCTCATGCCCCTGGTCGACTGCAGCTCTAAGGGGACTTTATGGGTGTCACTCTAAATTTGTTGAAGATGGAAAAAAGTGAATCCTCCTAAATCTGGTTTAGATTTCTTGTCCAAAACAAGAAGCAGCTGCTGTCCTGAGAGCTGGTGCTGAACACTGTTTGTGCAGAATGTGTTACGGCTTAGAGAACGGCTTGAATCACAGTTTTTTTTTCTTTAGTTTTTCCTGAACCACTTCATAGTTGTTTTCTGTCATTCCTCATGTACTGTGCAGTCTGACAGTATTTCTTTGCACAAATTCTCAAACAAGAGTCTGCACGCATGCTAGCAACTGTCTAACTGCATTCAAAGCCTTAAAGCTAAAAGTTACATTTACAATACAATACATGAACCTTCATAAACCATCCTGTGCACACCATAAATATCACATTTCATGATAATTTCACTTTAAACCAAAAACCTAAACCTTCTGTGAGGCTAGAGGAAGTTCTTAGGCTTATCCTCTGGGGAACATGAATGTTTGTACAAAATCCCTAAAGTTCCTCCAAAGGTTGTTTAGATTTTTTCTTTCAACACTGCCATCCATAGAGTCATGTACACTGTAGCAGGGAAAAGAGTCCAACCAGTACATCCGTATAAAACAATTTTCTGTATAAAAAAAGTGTATAGTTCGTAAAAAATGTCAAAGAAATGTGTTCCAAAGAATTTACTGACAGACTATGATGTTTCTCATTCTTGGCAGGAACACTGAGTACATGCAGTAGTGTGTGGAACGAGTCATACAGCGTGAAAGGGAGAAGTGTATGTAATATAGTATGTGCCATAAACTTGCACCTGATATTTCTGGGTCACTTGTCTGCAGGGAGCTGCTTGCGCTGTTCTAACCTGTCAGCTTATTATGTAACACATTGGCCTACTTCACCCTATACACTCTCCCTGACTGTGCTGTATGCATTCCATGAGTTACCTCTGAACGCAGGTGGAACTGACAGGTTTTGAAGCAGGAATTTCTCAGTTAAAGAGCTCAGGCTACAGATGAAACAGCATGAAGAAAAGCCAAGCTAACAGTGTTAAAGTCTAACTCTGTCCATTTTCAGCCTGTGCATATTCCATTCTTACTTTATCCACGGCCTAGCAGCTTTCACTGTAGTTTTTTTTTTCAACTCCTTTATAGTGCAGCTTTGCAGACAGGCAGCTGGTTGACAAGGAGGACACAAAGAAGAGCTCAAGCCAAAGCTAAAAAAGTGTCAAAAGTTTTCCAGAAAAGCATGAAAGGAGATGCTTTTTGTGCCTCAGTGCAGATCATCTGGCCATCTTTCGGGGTTAAAGAACCATAACTGCATCTCTTACTGACAACATGTATATTTTACAGCATAGTTATAGTTCACGTGGATTTCTACTGCTTAAAATATGTTTTTGTTTTTGGTTTACATTTATTACAGGATTTAAGAATGAATTTTGTTATTTGTCAGAGAAAACATAAAGCCTGCATTTAGCTTGCATTACCAATTCAGTATGATGTAACAGTGCAGACTGTTCAGTCTGTTCTTAAACTGCTTGCCATGCAACCATAATCAGCAAACAATAAACAAACAATCAACAGGAAGTGTGATGTTGCCAGGGAGGCAGCAAATTAACTGCGTAAGTCACACTGCAGGAGCTACACATGACTTGTAGTAGTTCCTGCTTGTAGTGTAACCACAAATATGCTGTGGTGATACTGAAGAAAAAAGTCATCTGCAGAGCGTCAGATATGAAGTTACATAATAGCAGGTTCTTAATATGATATCATAACATGTTTATCAGTGGTGAATGTGAGCACTTCATATCCTGTAATCTCAAACGTCTATACAGTATAAACACTTGTGAGTGAGGCTGTTATGTCTATACATTATGGGCATTAATGTATAAGTTACACTGGTCCTGAAAATCATTTTGTTCAGTTGTTCAATGTGAACACGGAACCACGACCAGACAACCCTCTGTTCACTTATACAGTTTGTCATGCAAAAGGCTTAAACAAGGCTTTGTGCAGCAAAGGCTCTAATGGCATCAATAACAACAGGCAGAATAAAAAAACACAAATAATGAGCACTGAAGTCAGAAATATATTAATACTGTAATATCTGTGTATAATGCTATATGTATGAAAACAGATGCAATATAGTGAAGGAGCTAGAGACTGAAGAGCTTAAACACAGATTTTGCACTGTCCATGAGATTTTGTCCACTTACACTTTAGAACTGGCTGATAAATGGGCAGGTTTTGAAATGTGAAATTATTCTATAGTTAGTTGTTAGTTGCTATGGTTAGTAGACGTAAACTGAGTTTATGTTTTGGATCAAAATCCTGAATGAATCCATCTTGGTCAATAACTAGTTATTCATGCCTCTAATGGAAAGGTTACCTCACCATGGGAGTTTCCCATAACACTTAAGATACAGCACTTAGGCACAAAATACATTTTAGCCTAAAGCCCTAGGGAAGACATTAAACACACATTCTAGCGCATAGATATTAAGAAAGTGAAAAATTACCCCAGCAGATCCAAGTCAGGGAAAGAGAGAGCCTCTGTCACGATTATCACATCCATCTGTAACTGTGTATCTCTGCACTAGGCTGCTTCATACAGCAGGGTGGCTTCACTTTGTTTCAAAGATGCTAAGTGATAAGAAAAGCTAAACATGTGAGTACAGAGAGCTGGGGAGTGAAGGATCAATCAAAAATGTGGATGAGGTAGAGGGTGAGAGGGGTGAAAAAAGTAAATATTCACAGCTCTCTGTAAATGATTTGATTTGAACCATGCATGAAAAGCCATTCATCACAGCAGGAAAAGGCCTTGTTGGGGCTTGAAAGGTCAAAGGGCTGAGTTATGTTAGAAGGTCTCTTAACTCCCAGGGGACAAATTTGACCAGCCCCCAAGAGAGATGAAGGTAGGCCATCACTTTAGTCTGCTAGAACTCAACCCATGGGTTTCCAGTCTGTTACTATTGAACGTAAACCTGGAAAAAGCAATGGTTGAGCTGGCATGGCCCTGGCGAAAGCCCTCGGCTGTTCTCAATCCTTCATCTTGAGTGATAGCTCTCTGCGCCACTTCATGTCTTTTAATCCACGCTCACTGTACCTCCTCACTTATATGTCAGAGTGAAAAAGTTACGCTAAGGCACTTTCCTGCTTCTTCACAGCTTCTTGGTCAATATTTCTCATCAGGTTGGGAAGAGACAAATGAGCCTCAGAGAATTGACCTTGTGGTTATTGGCAAAGAGGAAACAACGGCACAGTCTAAAGTCCCTTAAGTAAAATTTCTGACCTGCCTTTTACATACAGCCATTAAACATATCACTGTAGTGTCACCTAATTTTGTTAATTACTACCATATAATCCTAGTAGCATTGTAAAAACTCATGTCCATGGTTGAGATTATGCATGCGGCATTTAGAACATGTGCACAACACGTGTCAGTGATATAAACCATGGTAACTTACATTGCCATGTGATGGGGAAATTAACGAGGCTTTAAAATTCTTCATTCCACACCCTAATCTCGCTATCTCAGTGTAACGTGCCGTGAACCCAGCCCAGCACTGAAAAGGCTGCATTCACATCACATTGCACTATCGCAGACAATATTAACCAGAGAGGAGGTGTTAATGAAGCGCTGATGCCTGATGAAGGCCGTTCACAGCTCCTTCTTTTTACATGAGCATATCTGGGGAAGGGGCCTTGAATTTTGATGCGAGATGATGCTGGAACTCCATCACAGAGAGCTTCCTTTTTAAGCATTCATACCAGTGTCAAAAGCCTCCTCCTCCTCCGCATGTATTGCCAACAGTCTGGTGTGGGGGGACTATGGGGCAGGTTGTGCTTAATCAGCATTTCAAAGCTGCTCAACTGTCAATTATCCCAGACTGTGTTCCCTGCAGTCTGTGCACATGGTCTCATTCGACTACAGGGATGTAAGGTCAATGTGTGTAACGTCTAAAGATGACATCACCCTTCCTGGGAGTCTGTGGGAGACATGGATGAGTGCTAAGACAGAACTGCTCTCGCTGCATCTATCTGTTTCCTGATCACTTGCTGCACAAATCCTCCATGTTGTCTGTTTACCATAAAGGAGTGTCTTAGTTGTGATGGCCGCTCTGGGAGACATTCATGTGCAGAAAGCTATTTCAAATTCCATCAGTCAGTGTGAAGCTTTGTTTTATATCTTTTCCATTAGCTCCAGATGTCATATGAATACCATATGTAAAATAGTTTTGCATTTGTTATGCACACAAAGGGGACGATCTGTATGCTTTGCTGCCAAACTGTAGCATAATTCACTACTCGCCCCACTGACTACTGAATATGAAACATGCAGCCAGTATCAAGCCACTTCTGTCAACGGTCGGTGGAGTGGAGCTGGCACACCAGAGTTTTCTTGGGACTTGTAAAGAGGCAGACTTTATGGTTTCAAACAGAGATATTAAGGCAGTAGATCTCATACATTACAGTCAGGGGAGTGGTGGGACTGCTTGGTAATTTCCACACAAGCTCTTCGGTTTCCCACACTTTTCAGCAGCTTCATGATAGATAATCTCATTCTATAGGGCTGCTGTGTGGCAGCTTCAGTGTTGGGTTGACTCCAAAAATATTTTTGCTTGTTAAAAGTCAGATGTGAGGAAAGCCAGACGGGTTGTGTGGCAGATCTAAGAAATGTCCTCCCGGCTTCATTCTGTGTAGGCGGTTATGACATAACATAAAGTCTGCAAGGAATCAAAGACTGAGGCAGAGCGGCTCTGGAGGAAAGTTACCATAAGCTAAACTTCAAGGCACCTCTGTACTTTAAAAGCCAGAGTTGTAGTTACATTCTCAATATTAAATATGATGGTGGTGACTAATAGTACGGTTACTGTATGTTGTAGTCTATAAAAGGTTCTGCTAAGTTTCAGAGCTCACTCAGTGTTAATGTGATGTTATAAAGTTGTGCATGTTAAATTGTGCAATTATTGTAGTTTGTGTGATGGTTTAGGTTGAACAGGATGCTATTCTACTGTTTTATTAGTTATGATGAGTTAATAGCATTGTAAGTGTGAATGAGTTATTTATAGGTATGAGTGATCGTTCTGTGCTATGACTTTCCAAGTTCAGGTGTATTGACACTGGAGGCATTCATTCATTCATACATTCATTCATTCAAGTATTGCTTTACTAATATCTACATATAAAACACAATACATTGGAGCAGCACCCAAGAAACATTTCAGCAAGGAAACAGTCAAATGTGTCATTGTTGCATAGTATGGTATTACAGTGTATTGTATTGCATTGCATTGTATCCTATAGTATTGTTATGTATTGAATGACATTCAGTCTTCCACTTATGACTGAAATCTCTATTAACAGTTAAAACTGTGCAGAAAAAAGCTTTTAAAACTACAATGCAGCTGTGGGGAATCAGGCTGACAGCAACATCAGACTTAAATTCCTCCACTCTGTCCAACACTTCATGTGTTAGTTTCTATTAAAAATACACACACACACACACACACACACAAACACACACACACAAACGACCAAACAAACAAACAAAAAAACAAACAAATAAGAAACTGAAAATTTTACTAATCAATTCTCTTATTGGTTAGATATATTTTGGAACATAGTGGTTCTAATCATTATATAGCATTTGTTATAATGGTTTTTGGATTTCCAGAAGAAATCCCCTCACATACATGTTCCATGTAAGACTTTGTTGTTGTTGGTTTAAATATTGCTCTCTTTCTTTCTCACCTGTTTAAAATTCTTAGCTAAGCTTTAATTCACAATGTTCCACTTCATAATTTAGTTTCTACTACACTTAGTGTTTGGTTGTTTCCAGGAACCTAGACGAAGAATTTTAAGACCTGTTGAAGTGTTACCCAAAATATCTGAGCTGGAAAAAAAGGAAGAAAGAAAAACATACAGCTGTCAGCTTTCACCGAAACACAGTGTAATATAATCTAATACCACTTTGTCCAGTCGACTGTTATCATGTTAACAGTACTAGTAGCAACCCACTGGAAACACCTCAGCTGTTGATGTGGAGCTGTTTGGTCCAAACAACCAGATCCAGACAATTTAAGCTTAAAGTCAAACACATAACAACTTTCTTATTTATTTACTTTGTCATAAATTTATTTAGAAGAAAATATATATATTTTCCTTTACAGTATCTACTTTTTCATGTACCACACTTTCTTTCCTCCACTAATATCTGAAGACATTTTGTTAAGTTTTTTTACAGGTGATGAAATTCAGATATGCTCAGATAAAATCTCCACATTGGTGCCATAATAAAAAATAATATATTAAATTAAAAAAGCCTCAGTGACACATACAACCATTTATTTAGTATAAATCTTGCTTAGCTCTAACATGTGCAGCCAAACTTGAGCATGCCACAGCACCAACTGGATGATATATGGAACACAAACTGTATTTACCATCTAAATTGCTTCTCCACAATGCCAAGGTGATGACAAAGATTAATCGGGTAAAGAGCTAAATCTTCCCCCACCTTCAATATGGTGGCACATCTCAGGCCACATGTTTCCAACTTAAAGGCAACATTTGTATTCCTGAGGAGCATCTTCTCTCGCCTGTTTTATGATATTACTGCCAGGAGACTGCAAGTAGGGGCCTCGTCTCCATGTGTGGGCTCTGATTCAACCATCATCCATTTCCCCTGCTATCTTTTTATCATTGCACAGTCTAATAAATGTGCTGCGTGCTCTGTGATGCTGCATCATACATCAGGCAAAGTGACCTGGGTCAGTGCATCGCCAACCACCAAGGTTACCCTCTCTCTCACCTGCTCTCTCACCTGCTTTTAGCAACAGAGAGAAAATATTTTTCATCTTTTGTCAGTTGAAAACATTCCGTGACAAAGTAATAACCTCCTCCATGTCCCCTTTGGATGTCTAACAATGTGTCTTCTGAAGAAAGCCACAAAGGTGTACAAGCCACAGGGGTTGCCTCATGGTTGTTTTGATCCGGCGGGTCGCCATTGACAAGTGCACTTCAATCGAAGCAGCAGGTTGTTCTTCCCACTGTGGCTGCTTTTATACCAGGTTATGAGATTCTTTAGTCACCCACATCAAACACGAACAGGGTAAGATCACAGTGTTTGAGGGTTTGTGTGTGAGGGTATGTGTGTCGAGGTGTGCTGTGTAACCTACACGGTGCTATAGACAGAGAATCAGAGAACTTGAACCCGGAGGCCAGCCAGTACATGTTGGTTTACCACAGCATGTTGGCAGAACACACACACAGACACACCTACACACACACACACACACACACACACAAGGCTATGTGATTTTTCAACAGTTGACAGTGCATGTCCGGCTGTCATGCGATCACTCATCTGAGGGGAGAAAATCAGCAGTGCCTCCAGAAACGCAACGTGCTGATTGGAACCAGATTGGAACAAGGTCTCGGAATCAGAGGGACACGCTCGGCTACATTGCTGAATTGAAGTGGGTCTATTATAGCCATGGATTAACTATCCCAGACAGCGGCTGCAATGAAAGACCTCTCTATCTCTTAGGAAAAAAACAACTCCAACACAGGGAGTCCAGCACAGTCCAACACGCAGACACAACCTACCCTGAGCTCTCACAATGGCACCACACAGGAAGATGAGCCTGTTTAATGTGTGGGCGCTTTGACATATGTGCACTTTCTCTTTTTAATCTGCCAGACGTTCTGCTGGTGATGGGAGTGTGTGTGTGTGTGTGTATGTGTGTGTGTGTGTAATGGTGCACCACTCCAGTGGTAAAAGGGTAATGACTGTGCCACTAATACTGAATCATTATAAACAACTTTGGCAGATCAAAGAGGAAACGTATTCATTGAAGTCCAGGGATCCAAAGGATGACCAATAGATCAGCGCCTCTTTCAATACACATCCTTTGTGCGTGTCCAAGCAGTGCAACATGACGTCTCCCACAACTTTATAAATGTCCAAACCAGCTTGTTAACTTTTACAGCTGTGTGTAAGATCGTGTCCAATAAATAACAGTAAACTGAGTTTACATCAGGTGTACGTAGCCTTGCATGGTGAGATAATCCTTTAGATTTCCAAGAAAGTGCAAGTTTATAGGAAGTTGGCTAAGTGAAGGTCATGTTTGAAATATGACTCTGACATGTCAAGACGTGATGGTGGTAACAGTTTTTCATTGAGCATCAGTAACTCAGTGGTGGTTCCTGCTAGATCTGTCAAACTTTGACACATTGTACCCACGTGTCTGCTACAAATACTTGAACACACTAATGTAATATTAGGTTGTAATTTGCTGTACAACAATCCACATAATCCGATTTATGCAAAAACAGTTCTGAATAAAGAGCATTTATTTCTTGTAAAACTAAAAACTGTATGTTTGTGAGGACAATGATTTCATGTTCTGATTTTGTTATGCTTTCCCTCTAAACCCTACCGTAGCAGTCAGAATGTAACTCTTGCACTTACTCGCATTTACTCTGCTCCTGTTTATTGCATTTGTGCTCTGCAATTTGGCTGCACAGATGTTCTAGGCTCTAGCTCAAACCATTCTCCTTGCAGTCAGGGGGCTGCTGCCTGGATTTGTAGCTGAATGAACTCAGATGACCCTGTCATAACATAGCTGTTTTAACATGGGTTTCAAGTTGGAATTAATGCAACGCTTCAAATTAAAGTAAGTAAGTCAAACCATTTAATCTAAAACACACTTGTGGATGCTGCAACATGCATCACCACACATGTGCCAGGGACCCATTGACTGGGACCCATTGTGTTACAAAACTGCAGTTAGTTTAACAAGCTAGTATTACAGTCACATTACTCCATAATAAGAATTAGAAGACTGGGATCTTATTTTAGTTTTAATTTACGTTCTGCTGCTCTTTCTCATTTTCTCCACAACTAAAGTCATCAGATAAAATCATACGTAAAGCTGCCAGTGTTATTTGTGTGCATTAAGGTGTGGACCCAAGACGTGCAAAGATCTGTGATAAATTCCATTCTGTCAAATGTTAATTTACAAGTCAGGTCTATAAATCAGTGGGAGTATGTGTACATGAGTACACGAGCCTGTGTTAAGCGTGTGAAATGTGAAGTGTGTACCAATTTTTCATCTCTTAGATTATTCTGTGTCTGTATGTGTTTGTTTCAGCGCGCATGTGTAATCATGCATGTGGCAGTGTCAGAATATTTCCTCATGGCCTTTGCAAAGCCAATATCTATTTCTTCACTCGTTGCTTTTAATCTTTTATTACCATGCGGCAGTTTTCCAAAATCCTCTAACGGTTGAATGATTTAGTGTTATTATTTTCCTGCTGTTCCCTGTCCAAGCACGGGGTTAACTGGCACCGGGAACTGTTAATTAATTAATTATGGAGATAAGAAAATAGTCAGGAACTGAAATTGGCAATGATTAATACAAAGTCTCAAAGCTTTTTTTCTCTATTGGAATTCAGTTTCAGATCATGCCTCATCTACATACACACACATAAACACGTTACAGTACTACTTTAACCTCAGATCTTTATCTGTACTTCCAGTACTGCTCCTTTTGTCTTTTGTCTCTACCCATTAACATTCATTTGAAAGAATAAGGAGGGGATACACGAATAGCAACCGTAGATTCATCATGTTTTTTTTCTGCCTTTCTCTTCCCTCATGAATTATGGAGCACCTCCCCTGGTACATTTATTCGAGGTGCTAGTAAATTAAATGCAGTGTGCTGCCATGCCACACAAGAGCAAACAGGCCAAGCAGGAATATATTGGCCTGCACTGCTGTGGCCAAAACATTTATATACCCCCCAATGTTTCCAGGCAAGCTCTCAGAAAAGCTACAAGAAGAAAGTCATATAAAAACACCCCCTTTCTCTCTTTTTTAACCCAGCACTGCTCACAATCAAGAAAACAACCCAGATATAAAAGCTATAAACGAGTCTATTCAACATGACCGATCATGTAGCATTATTGAAATGATGTAAGTATAACAGTGGAGTAATTTAATACAGGCCATTGTGTGATGCAAAGTATTTGACCTGAAGGCAAAAGGGAAAGTTATGACCGACTTTTACTGCTTCTTTTCAGATGTGATATCAACGTCGGCTCGCCGTGCAGACTCTTCACTGCTCCACATTTCTCTCCTGAAGCAGGCATGATTGGGGTGTAGGTCCCCTTCTTACCCCCTGATTTATAGTGCTTTGGTAGTAAAATGGCAGACTAGGATAACATGGGTGGTAATAAATGACTATAAGACAGCGACTAGCAGCTGTTAATGCTACAACCATTAGACTGAAAAATGAAGGACGCCAGTGGTTTCGTCAGATTTATACATTTTCTCTTTGACATGCATTAGTGTTTGTCATTGTAAAGTGGTGATCCATACATGAGCATTAATTGTCTGTGGTGCAATTGAGCCTAAGCCAAATATGAACAAGGCCTACATTTATCACACATTATGCTTAAACTGGGAGTAAAAAATATTTACATTGACTTGCAGCTGGAAGAAGGTATACACCTAACTGGTAATTACATCACAGTTACTAATCCCAGTAACACTCTGGCACTTTCCATTTGTGTGTCTTCCAAGGAGATGGGTGGTTGATCAGTTTGATCTGAGGCTTGTTCGGAGTTTGTTGTTGCATTCAGTCATTTGATACTAAACCAGCTGCTGAGTAAATACCTTTAGAGTTTCACAGAGCTTAGCTGTTGATTAGATTTTATGTTCAGTTACTTACTATTATAATATTATACATATTCAAATTCAAATCATACATAATGACTCTACTGTTATATTGCTCCCTATTTCCATGTGATCATACTATTTCATAATGCATTACCACATGCTGAACTACAGTCTTACATTATGGGCCCACACTGAATGGAAATCTGTATATGTCATCTCGTAATGGAAAATGATCAGTAACACTTTATAACTGAACAAAATACACAATTTGATCATTTTGTAGACTGCAGCTTTAAATGTCCGACAGAAACTAATTAGACTGATGTTGGCTGTAGTACAGTAAATACAACACAGTCAGCGTGCAGTCTCAACAGATGCCTGCTGTTATGGGGCTGCTCTTTCAACAAACGCTCCCATGCAACATAAAGGGAGCTGAGATGAGTGACATACAGTATGTGGTCACTTAGACTGGGGAGTTCATAGCTTTTACACTAAACAGTCTGTATACAGAAGAGCGTGACTGTGTTTAAATCAAGACTTTTGTCTATTCTCATCAAATAACAAGACTGATGTGCAGTGCACTGATGTGTTACTGCCACTGTTGTTGGTTTGTGCAGAAGACAGAAAGAGCATTTATCTCTGTAGCTTGACACATAAATTATTAAAGCTTTCTGAAAACAGTTTATGAGAGAACGTGTCTTTGGTCATTTGGTGTCCATGCTACGTCGCTTCATCCTTTTCCTCATATGCATCACACTGTGGTGGTGGTTTGGGAGAATAGAGACAGCATGAGCAGCAATAATGAAAAAAGTCCAGGACATGTAGGTTTGCTTTACATGGCCAAGGACAATTAGCAGCTTCACTGAGCATGGCCAGAACAAATATCGTCCAGTCACCTCCCTCCTTCCTCATTTCCAGATGACTGGATCCAAATTCAAATTCAGTGCTGCAGAGGACACCAAGAACCAATAGCTAAAGTAAGAGATGGGAAGAGCTCTAATTATGTAAGAACTGTCTCAAGTTCAGTTGTCTATGTACACACTATTTCATGCAAGCCTCCATGATATATGAGGTGAATTACAGGAAGCTTATTAGGCACACATTGGAGAGAAGAAAAAAATCACAGCTTCATGATGTTAACTTGGACTCATAATTAAGCTGTAACAACTAAACCACAGTGAAAGTATTTTCACACTTTTAAAAAGGCAGCTGAAAGCATCAGCATTTCTATCAGGAGAGCAGACAGAAGAATCCCAGACACTGGTGTTTGGAAAACAGTGTGCACCTATATCTTTAACGATCAATGAAAATGGTGTTTTCCTTCTGAAAAGCTTTTCATAGATGCAGATATGATGGATTGGCACTGTTTTTATGCACTGATTAAAGGCTGTCTGATGGTGAAATAGGTTGGAGAACATTTGTAGAAAAGGACTTTGAGAGACGACTATGAAAGCAGACATTGGCCTTTCATCTTGGCATCTGTGTAAGCCCTTTACTGAGCTTCTGTGAAAAATAATGACTGCCTTCCAGTATGATGAGCACTTTTTAAGTGGACCTCCTTCTTCATGACCCGTATCCATTGTCTTACTCTGTCAGCAGTGGGAATAGTACTACTATTCATGTCACATATCAGATACAGAGTCAGGGATATTTTTGCTATAAAGCACTTGACAGATAATATGTGCCTCCTTTGAACTGTTATATTTGCATGAATATTTATGGAATCGTATTGGGAGTTACCGCATGTGAGGTAATTACATTACAGATGGAGAGAATGGATGCGAGTCATAGCATATTTTACATGTACAAATTGCTATTGTAGCACTGATATAAAAAGAAATAATGCCTTATAAATGAGCTTGGTAAGCAAACGGATAAAGCAAGTGAACAATCTACAGTATGTTGGTGAATTTCACTTTTTTAACCATGTTTCCCTTTGTTTTGTGTAAATCAGATGTATGTTCTAGTGCTGCATTCTCATATAATACCATCCTTTGTGAAATTTGACAGGATAATGTTGCATTTGTGTGAATGAGTGCTGGTGATGTTCATACGAGAGGGAAATCATTGCTGCAAACTTCCCCCTAATGTGCCCATTACTTTATAATGACGCCAAGTGTTCAATTTCACAGTGGTGGCATGAATTTGTAATTACCACATATAGATTTCCCACTGTTTCCTGATTGCAGGAGAAACATACTGTACTCACTACCGCCTCGGGTCCAATAACCAGATGTGGAATTGTCTTAAGCTTGCCAGCAGCATCCCTCCCAAATGAGCCTCAGTCGGCTCCAATGGGAGGTGTTTTCCAGTTAGCTATCTCACAAAGATCAATACTCCACCTCCTCCCATAATGTTCAGAGAAACCCAAACTTCTAATGAGGGACTTCTGTAGCCATGTTCCCTAAGCCCCGTAATGCATGTGGTCAATATGAGAGGGGATCTGCTGCATGAACTCAAGAGGTGAGACAGTCAGAGAGAGAGAGAGAGAGAGAGAGAGAGAAAGGAGGATGGCAGTGTTCAATAATGGAAACAGTCTTACAGACTGGACCTGACCCAGATACAGTTTACCTCAAACTGTCTCACTAGGCTACCTTTGATTTTCATCCTGCTTGATAAAGGGCTGAGGCATGAATCACATTATAGCAGGCCCCAGTTAGTCACATTGAGATTTGATTTTTGAAAAGGTTAATGAATAAGCTTGCTGAAATTCAAGACAGAATGTTTAGGAAGAGGCCTTTCTGATCACAAATGGTTTAGTATTTGTTTTCCAGGTTTGGATGGTTTCTGATGACCTTTGTCAGAAAAGGGCTGATTAAACAGAAGCCAAAGTCAATCTGATAGGCAGAAGATTCAGTTTGTAAAAGATTAAGGCCAACTCCATAATTCTTGATACTGCATAAGTTTCCTTGAATGTCTGAAGCTGCCAGCTGAACGGGGGGCTAGATCAAATTAGATCAATCAAATGTAATAATAAAATCCATCAAAATAGATAAATGGAGAGTGATCAAATCAAATACAAAAAAATGATACAACAAAACAGCACAAGAGCAGCACTGTGAGGAAATGGATCTTAGCTGTGCTGAACTTAGCTAAATGCTAACAGACTCGTGCTGACTCTGACTCTGTCATGGTTCATTTGTTTTCGAGTTCAGATGGTAACATGTGACGCATTTCTTTTGAAACCCCAATTAATTGTGTTGATGCTATAAGACAAGTTGGGGATCATCAAAGTCACATTGTCTGGTAACCAAATGTTGTGTTAGTCCACATTGTCTATTTGAGACAGCAACTGACCCGCTGCTTGTACATACTGTTAGGTGCACTAGACAATCCCACAGGGGTCACAATGGCAGAGTTCTCCTGAATGATGAGTAGTTTGACTCTAGGTTAACTCCTGACCACATGTTGAGCTGTCCTTGGACAAGACACCAACAAGCTGAGACTGCCATCCTTTACTCCAACAGGGTTTAATCACAAATTATTTGGACAATTTTATTTATAAGGCTCAGCCTGTCTACAGCTTCACTTCACAGCATCGACACAGTAGGTCTGATGATTCAACCTGATCTCACAAGGCCTTTTATGCATTTTTTCTGTATTTTATTAAAAGCAAAATGCAAAGGTAGTAGATGGAAATGCGTATTAATTTGAATTTTCATATGCAGATGTTAACTAAAATTTGGAAAACAATTAGTGTTACATTTGGCTGAGAACTCACTAACACTATTGAATCTATTGTCTCTAGTCAAGAAAGTTAGCCTATTAATGAAAGCAAAAACCCAGAGTGGCATCAACTAACAGAGCTTAACTCACACACCTCAGACAGCGTCCTTTTCCTCAGAACAAATGAGGAATTAACAGCTCCTTCAGACAAGGTTCCCCATCATTGTAAATGTTAAGCTGAGTTTAATGCCGCCAGGTTGATACATTTTGGAGGTCTTAGTGCATCAAAAAGAGATTTAAATGAGCTTTGTTGACAAAACTCCCGAAAGCTTTTGTTCTCTGAGGCTGTGATTTATTCAGAGACATGGAGCTTGGACGTCACTATTTTCTATCTGTCGTGTTATGGCCATGCATTCATCAGTGTGTTTCATTTGTTTTGAGAAATGGCACCTGGCCCAGGCGCAGCAAAAGCTCTGCCGAGAGAGAGAGAAGAGTGGGAGGAAAGGGGGGGGGTGGCCACAGGGGAGATATAATATGTGTGTTGGTGCAGCATCTATCTGTTGACCTAAGAGGCTGAAAATGGGCTACAGACACACAGAGAATTTCTTAAAATAATCGGTCTCCGCAAGAAAAGTTTGCTCCGCGCTATGAAAATAAATGGCAAGGTCAGACTATTGCCTGATGCATGGGTTATACTGTATAGCAGTCTTTCACACCAAAGAAATACATTTGTTCTGAATGTTAAAGTCCATGTCACATTCAGTCACTGAACAACTGCACACATACCTGGATGAGGTTGAAGGTGAAGCGTTGGGAGCGATTGGGAGTGTGTTTTAAAAAGCTCCTGTGTGACACATGTACAGTTCATCACTCTCCTGTCACTCTTCAGCACAACGGATGATGTAAGGTAGCTCCTTTGTCTTCTTGTCCCTGTTATTACTCTTTGCTTGGCTGCCTGCCAGTGACTCGTGTAAACCGAACTCGTCCTTGCTGATGTACTTTGATATTTGGTGTACAAACAAAAGTGACAAATACCCTCAAGTCAAAAAAGAAGCTATTATCTACTGCTCCTTATGCGGTGCGGTATCTGTCTTGTTACGACCACATTATGTGTGCTCACATGAAACATGTTTGACTGAGGAATGATGAATGGCGTTCAATACAATATAGATGCGCTGGAATGCTGCAAGGACAAATAATACAGCGCAGGCTGCTATTGAAAATTTGAATCATTAACGCCAGGCAGTGTTCATGCACATTACGATCCGTCACATTTCCTCTAGGAGTCATTGATTATGAAAACACGATTATTGGTATCGGAACAGCCATGTACACTGTATTATACCTAAATGCACACTGTAAGTCTGGAAGCAAACTGGAGTTGTTCACTTTCTGTGAGCGCTGCATGTCACAGTAAGTGTTGAGAGAGTGAGGTGAATGCTGGTTACA
The DNA here is from genome assembly GCA_900302695.1 of Helostoma temminkii. Taxonomy (NCBI): domain Eukaryota; kingdom Metazoa; phylum Chordata; class Actinopteri; order Anabantiformes; family Helostomatidae; genus Helostoma; species Helostoma temminkii. Next base: position 37,854 of record OMLM01004682.1, read on the forward strand.
TGAAGTATAATCAGCCACTTCCTTCCATGACAATCTCTAAATAAATAATGGGTCATGTAGATACTAAATGGTTAATGGCACTTCAGCTGTCATTCACAGAGAATTAAATGTCCGCAGGTCACATGCTATATTTGGGAGAACGTGTCCCTTTAAGACACCAAATCAGGCATATAAAAACATGATCTTTCCCTTCGATCACCCTTCCTGTTTTTATCATTCTTTCCTTCTGAGTGATGCCGTGTTTTCTGCCTCTCTGCACAGGTTAAAGGAAAGTTGAGACAGAGTTCAATCGATGCTCCGAATTACCAGACGAAGGACTATGGAGCAGCCCATTACTGTGACTGACCCAGTTAGGATCTGCTCATAAGAGCCAAACAAAGTGTGTTTCCAGACAGCCTTGGAAAGTCATGTTTCCACAGTACAACACGTTTTTCTCATTACAGACCTGTCTGACTGAGAGGAGGTTGTGTATCAAGCATGAGCCACGGAAAAAACTTAACATTATCTGAATCAAAATGCTGTCAGAGAATCATATTCATTTCATATCATGGCTTTTCTACTGGTTTTGTTCGTCTTATACATATATTAGACACAAAACTCACCTTTTTGGGTGGCCCAGTCTGAGCCCAGAGCTCAACCCAACAGGGATGCTGTGGAATGACCTCCAGGGAGCTGTTCACAGCAGAGCATATGTATGAGCTAAAACAGTTCTGCAAGGAAGACTGTTCCTCCTGGAAGTTGTGCAGGCATCAATCTCCTTTCATAGACACACACCTACACTCTAATATACACATGTTCACATGCAATGTCTTATGACAAACGCACCAAGGTAAGGAGAAGTGAAATGATGTGAATGGGTCAAGCAAAGTTGACTGCGTGCGTCACTAACATGACAAGTGGCTACATGCTGAGCTTGGTGACTGAAGTCAGATGATTTCAGCCAAGAATCTGATGGACACAGACAAATAGAATGTTGCTAAGTTGAATGTGATTGATGTGAATGAGCAGAAGAAGGTTTCCCCATCACTGGCCTCATTGGTTTTGAATAATGCTCACACTTCTATTAAAAAAAGCAAGACAAGCCTGGAATTGCTTCCTGAGTATCCAGTGTTGAAGACATCTGCATCAGGCCATGTGGACTGTAGGACCAGCCAACAGAGTGGGGGATGCAGGACAGATTGAACTGTGTGTGGAGGTGGATTGCAGTGCCTCATTAGGCTACACTATCAGAAAAATAAAACCCCTGGGCATATTGAGACAGTTTGGTCCTGGAGGATCATTGATCTTCATCCAACATGGATCGGTGCTCAGATATGTCATAAACAGGGGAACATACAACATGTGCAGGCATGTGCACTGAGTCACACTAACCATAATATTCTTTGTTGATGCGCTTTTTCTGCACAGCAGCAATATGGTATGCTGACTCTTATTAGCAAGTTTAATTATGTTATTTTCCTCTGTAAACACCAATGACATTATTATGAGGGGTTTCCCTGGGCATCTATAAAACACAGGATATTGTCTAAGCACAAACAAAATTGCACTTACAGGAGGGGATGTCATGCAATTTTAATTGCAGCCTATACTGTTTGTATTAGGTATGGAGCACTTACCTTGGGGCATGTTCTATAAAGCCAGTGCTTGTAAGTCATTCAGTGAGAAGCTTACTCATTCATATGTTAATGCTATGGGTTAATATTTGTTCCTCTGATTTGCAATAACCCAAAGTCCACCTCCTCTAATAAGCCCAATGAATAATGCACAATGCTTATACAATGATAGAAATGCATATCTCTGGAGATGGAAATCCTGGCCAACCTTGGGTGAGTTAAGAGGAAGTAACAGTTCCCCATTGAGGATGTAAAGGAGCCTCAATAAAGGTCAGTTTATCTAATGTGAAAGTCGGATCTTAATACAAAAATCAGCATCCAGTGTGTTTGTAGCTGCAGCTTAAAGGATTGAGTCATGTTAATCAGTTCATCCTGTTTATGTGTATGTCTTAAACAAATTGAATTAGCTAGGCACATGGCTTAACTAATACTCGGTTAGCTTCTGTAAGAGAAGCTTTTTTTCCGATCTACAATCAGCCATACTGTTCATCACTGTGCAGTAATGTTTGTTTATTTGAAGCAAACTGTCTTTTGGAGGTGGCAGAAACTTAAAATACATTACAATACTTATTAGGAGAATTTTACAACCAGTCAGGCAGGATGATCTCCTATGAAAGGAGGTTAAAGTAGGGCTAAAATGCTTCTGTCAAAACTGGCAGCTGAGTTCTGGACTGTCTGGAGACAGCTGAAAGATTTTGATTGAGTCAAACGAAATAACACAACTATACCCATTTGTTAATTTGGTGGGCAGCTTAAATCTTCTCTCGCTCTGACTTTGCCACTGTCATACTAAAAGTGAGACATCTCAGGAATGCCTTGAGGCAGAGTCTTTAAAGCGGACGTTTGAGTCTAATTTGATGATCTTGATGACTTTGATGATTAAGGACAAAGGCCAGGTCACATTGACTTTGCATCCCTTCCATTCTTGTGAACGTAATATTTCAGAAACTCGCGAGGGCAGCTTCATTACAGTGTCCACTAGGACCCATGGATGAACTGATTAGAATATAAATCTGGACAAACATTCATATAAACGACCACATAAAAGTGGAGGCATAATGTACTACTGCAGCTATAGTTGTTTCATAAAGTAATTTCTTCTTTTTTAGATTATTTTAGTTATGTTATAATGAGGTTAAAATAATAATGAATAATGAACAAGTAATTTATTTTGGTTTTCATCATAGGGTGTGATAAAACCCTGCTGGAAACATTGAGCTACTGTATTTATTCTTAAGTCAAAATAAAGACATTGTAATGAAAAAATAGCATTTATACAACTGTGAGTTTGAACAATAATTGCTTGTGTCAAATGCTCCAGTCAGGTTAAGTATTATTGAAACTGCACAGCATTCATCAGCAAGTCAATCTCTACTATATCTGATTCTGCAGCTTATACAAACATTTCTTTTCCTGGAGAAGAGAGTGACTCATTAAAACAAGTGAAAATATTTAAATGTAATCATGGTAATATCTGGTCACAACCATGGTCTGGTCACATTCCATTCATATATTCAGTATCAAAGTATTTGCAAGTATTTACATTAACTGCCAACATTTCCTCATTATCTGTTAAATCACGTTGCAGTTGTTAAGATGGGGTTGGTTTGCACAGTGATGGGAAGAAAACAGATTCCCCAAATGGGAACGGATGACACTTAGACAGGACCGTGTTGGTTTGGATGCTTCTGTCCCCTAATTAAAGTAAGATAAGAACTTGCTAAGTAGTGTGTCAGATTTTACTTTTGCTGTGCTAAGGGGTTTGTCACAATGCATTTGAATATGGACTGCAAAGCTTCACTAATGGATCAACACTTTTACTACACTGAATAATCGTCAACAGTCTACCAGTTTTTGAGGTTACATAATCAAGACTAAATGAACGGGTTACTTATCTCTCCTTTACTATAATATACCAGAACATATTCAGTGGCATTTAAAGCTGAAGTGAATGGATCACTTTAATTATACTGTAGGGAATATAGAGTATAGAGCCTTACCCCAAGGGGATTAATAAAGTTTTTTATTAATTATTGTTATTATTATTGCAACCTTTGCAACTATTTAAAAATCCTTTTATACTGTACTTCTTAGCAGTCATCTTAATGAAACATACAGTTCAAGTAGATCAGTCTGTAAAAGAAAACAGCCTCTAACTGAAAAACCAAAATGTATAGACTCCTTTTATTTCAATTTATATGCTTTAAAATAAAGCATGGAAATTTGTCATACTGTGAATCCTTAAGCTCATCATACTTTGAGATTAAACTTCCAGTTCAGCTCAGATTCCCTATCTCAGTTTGGGGTGTATGTTTTCATCACTTCCCAGCATGTTTACATCACATATATATCTCTCACCCAGTGAGAGCTGAGGAAAGTTTGGCACCAGCTCAAACGCATCCCTCCCTCCTTCATCCCTTCAACACATAACACTCCCTCCCACAAAGACATATAACATTCCACCCTTCTCTTGGCGAAAGGATACCTATCTGCCCTGGAGCCAAATTCCAGCCATGTTTTCTGGGAACATAACATTCAGCTATAGAGAGCCTACCCTCAGTAGGCTCCAGCCTCCCCCCACCAGGGCCAAAAATGCCTCAAATTATAGTGGGAGCAGACTTCGAAGTCTTTCTTTGAACCTCTGACAGGTACTGCTGAGCTATTATCAAGATGTTAAAAGAATAGACAGAGCTGTGTGTGACACAACAGAATTTATGAGGGTTTCAGAGGTGTACATCTTCAGGATGAATAGGCCTTGTTACGTCACCCGTGTCTTGACATCATGTTTTGTTGAATATTCATGAATAGACAAGATCTCGCTGGATCATGAGTCATCAAAACAGCAAGTGGAGGTGATTAAGACACCTTAATTTGTGTGTGTTACAATGTTTAAGGTCACTGCATCTTTTTCTATTTTTTTAAGATGGTGAAAGCTTTAGGGGGAGTTCAGGAGAGAGGATGTGTATGAGTTGCCACATTCCTCCCAGCTCTATCAAGCAGGCATGAGGAGATGTCAGAGAGGATGCCTGAGGCTGCTCTGGTATGGTTCACTCTTATCTCCACAGATGAACCCTTCAGGCTCTGACCTGGCAACCATCAGCCAGCTCCAACACTGAGCACACCACATCTAATGAAAGAAGTGCAGATCAGTAGTACAAGCACTCACATGGTGCCGCCACACATTAGGCACTTTGTCTGTGCGGCAACAGGAAGCAGTGACTCAAGCTTATGTCCAGAAAACCAAAGGCAATTTAAATGAGTTTGTTATGAACTATGTTGTTTTGTTCTGCCTTCTATTATTATATCATGTATGGTCGGGACCTTTATTCACAGTTGTGCTTTTGCTGGTTAGTGGTGGAAAGTAAATGGTCAGTTTTGGGGTTTCAACACTTTATACCGCTACTCCACCTTCATTCAGACAAAAATATTGTATTTCACTATATAGTTACTTTTCAGACTGAGATAAATAATGATGCAGATATTTAACAGCTCCACCAATGACTAATTCTCACTTAAAAAAGCCCAGGAATCATTACATCACTGTTGAGATTCATCTTTCTGCAAAGGCCTTTGCCCAAACTATAACAGTTTGTTTATGAATCAGTCACACAGGTCATTTCTCTGCAAGAAGGTCTTGATTCTTTCAAACCATTTTTAACCCTACATTATTTCTGGAATTTTACAAAAGAGTTTTATACAGTATACTGCTTCTTTAACAGAGTAAAACTTGTGAAGTAAGTAATCTGATATATCTTCTGCACGCCTCTGATCAAATTAGGATCTTAACACATTGCAGCACATGAGTAAGTTAAAGGAAACAGGCGATGAAATCATTTCCTGTTATCGCTTTGCTATTTGGTTTCCTGGTAACTCGACAGTGACATCTGAGAGGACAACTTCTGAGAGCTACTTTGATCCTTGAACTCTGTTTCCTAATAACAACCTCATCACATGCGCTAAATGAAATGTTAGATGAACTCTTTGCCCATAATGAAAATGTGCTGTCAAAACAGATGTTCCTATTGATTGCTTTAATGAAAAATTTAGCCTGTCAGACAAAGTCTCCGACGAATCAATCAGTCTTGAGGCTCATTAATCATACATATCTGACACTGCTTGGTTTTGTCATGATCAAATTTGCATCACTAAGTTTGTGAAGCTCCTTCACCCAAACTTCAAAAGGGTTGAAAAAGCCACAAAAAGCAGTATTAAATAAATAGAGGACACACACACATCTTTCATTACATATCCTGCAATCAATGACAAGAATCTCTATGTTCATGCAAACCCTAATACCGTCATTATATCAATAGTCACTATGTAGACCTAGTATAAACATTGTATAAGATCAATGCCTTCATCCTCAAGCCATGAGATCTTCTATTAACAGTTTCACACAGACATTTCAATCAGTGGGAGGGGATCGATTCCGAGTCGCCAATGATGGTTGGTTTTTATGGTTGGATTGTCTGAATAACAAAGTCTGTTTGTCATCTAAGTGCACAAAAGCGATGTTTTTAGCATATGCTGGAAAATGTAAAACATATATAAAAATACATGCATAAATAAATGAAGAAAAACATTAATATCAGATTCAACCAGTGGACTATAACGGGTGACGTGGAGCGTTAAAAGATGAATATATTTTAAAAGCTGTTAAATAAAAGACAATTTCATATCAAGGACTAAAGTCAAAAGGCATTTGGTTCATGTTTGTATTATTTACAGGTCTTCGTCTTCATACTCGAACTCAAACTCAACTCAAACTAATAAAATTATTTTATGGTAGTGGTCTAATGATGCTATAGGTGAAATTGTTCTACAGGTAAAACTTCCCTCAGATCATCAGAAAGCAACTGACTGACTGCCAGTGGTGGTTCATGCATGTTCAGGAAAATCAGGAAGAGTAGTCTTATGAATGCTCATCAAAAAAATGACAGTGTACAGCCTCAAAAACAATAGAGATGATTTTGGTTCACTCACTGTTTTCAGAGCCAGCAAATTCACTGTACACTACATAACAAGACATAACAGTGACATCATCATTGCTTAGATGTCCAGAATCACAACTTTAAATGAATGCTAATGTCTGTTTATTAAGGTGATAATACACAGATCAGCCTAATGGTGTATAACCCCCGTACTTCCACTAGATACGACATGACTCGTTCCTTCTCGCTGGAGGAGAAGAGGTGGAGTGGCTCATTGTTGTCCTGATTTATCTTTGTAGTTTTGTATTATATTCTATTTTGGGGCGACAGTGGATCAGTTGCTAAGGCAGTCAGATATAACACCCCAAGGTTGGTAGTGGATTCCTGGCCATATGTTGAAGTGTCCCTAGACAAGACACTTAACCCCAAACTCTTGACACATTAAAGGGGCAACCTGGACGTTCTGAATGAAAGGGGGCACGATGAATAAAAAACCCAAGAACAATAGAAAAATATTTTAAAAACTAAGTAGAGTTTGCTTCTGGAAAAAATATCTTTTGGACAGATGAAGCAATGTGAGAGCCATTTATTAGTCATGTCAACTCTGTGTTATCAGAAGAAAAGACAAAGCTTTGAAAGATAAGGACACCATTCTCATGGTGCAATGTGGAGACGTCTCTTTTATGTCTCTGCATCATATGTCTGTGCTGAACTCAATGAAATCAGAAGATTATCAACATTTTCTGGGGATAAACATACTGCCAAGTGTCAGACAGCTATGTCTCAGTCACAGCTCATGGCTCCTTCATGGTTAAAAGCACCAAGAACGGTTAAGATGAAACATCATGCCAACCTGAAAAAACCTCTTGACACCCCATGCAGAATTTTCTATCACTGAACTGTCCAAGTCTCATTAAGAATTGCAATAAAAAAGCAAAACCTGAAAGTGCCATCTGTTGTATTAAAACCCGAATAGAGAATGTCAGTCAATGTTTACTGTATTTCAGAGATATAAGGGTGTTAATGCAGATATAGCATAGCTTTATGAGAGCAGTGTAAGAATACCAGAGGCCACATAAGATGGAGAAGGTTATGACACATGACTGTATGAGGTCTAATGATAGTACAGGAACCAGGTTGAACAATAGAATAACTAGAGAGTCTAAAACAATGGACATCCACCCAGAGAAAAACAGAAGTGGCTCTTCCTTGTGACTACAGCTTCTGTTTGTTCCTTCATCGTTCCTTGTAAGCGGTAATTGCACAGTGAAACATCCTGTTTTAGTTACCTAACTCAATAGAGTCACTGCTGCAATAAACAATAAGAATATTTCCTAAGCTGTGTAATGGCAACTGTCACAGGGAAATGGGTTGTGACTGACTATGGCAACTCAAGTTAATGTAGCCTAACACTGTGTATTCTTATTGTACAGCATTCATATTTTTGTCCTAAATAAGAGGTCAAAATGACACGCTGTCTTGTTTATACCGGTGTATAAAAGATGACATTATGGATGAATTGATAAGATTGCAAAGATTTATGGCAGGATCTTCCTCACAGGGTGGCCCCGGTCAGGGAGAAATCGGTGGCCAAGGTTGTCTGTGAGAGCAGATTAAGCGGCCAGACATAACCTGTCATTGAAAATACAGTATCAACTGTGGGAGCCGTGAACAAAGTCAGAAAATTAATGGAAAGTCCACCGCACTTTCCAGCACCCGTAAGGGCAGAACAAAAAATTAGGCACACAAGAAAAAAAAATATTCTGACAACAGGAAGTGTGGTAAAGCGGCAGGTGTTGTTTCCTGCTGCTGAAATACAAGCAAGGGGAAGGAAGAAGGCGGAGAGATTTAAAGCAAGGAGGGGGGAGGCTTGGGATTTGGGCTAGCAGATGGAGGGAAGTGGAGCTGAGCAAAGATACGAGGAGAATGGTAAAGAGTGTGGACAGAGGAGGAAGGATGTAAGTTGGTCCCATGGGGAGGATGAGGTAGTGAGGTTATCCACCGGCTGTTCTGGGCGTGCTCAGTGGAGCCTGGAATCCAGAGAGCTGAGCAGGGAGGGTCAGAGAGAATGTTTGATATGGATGCTTGACGTGTTTGAATCTTTTCATTTACATGATGAGAAAACTGAGACTGGTTCACATCTGTATGGTAAACACTGTACATAGCTGGACTGCACAGCTGGAAACAAGGAGGAAACAGCTAAACCAATCATTATAAACGCCAGCAAGCAGCATCTTGGATCAGGGCATCAGTGAGCTCCTGGATAGTCTGTGGTGGTATTTGGTGATGCCTCTTGCTCATCTGTAAGAAGTTTGACAGACTTCCCAAAAGAGTTGCACAGGCTGAACAGGGAGCATTGATTGTACTAGCGGATATTGAGCCCTCATTCCATCCTCATGGAGTGTGGTCAGAAATGTGCACACCAGTAGCCTGCTGAAGGTCATTTTGTAGAGCTCTCACAGTTCTCTTTCTGTTCCTCTGAGGAACAAAGACGCAGATACTGGTCCTGCTGCCTGCTGAGCTCTCCTCTGTCATGGCTGATCGCTTGGTGTCTCTCTTTTCAGATATTGAAGTATGTTATAATAACTGGTCTACCTGTGCGACCTGATTGGTCTGCAGGTGCTGCCTCATGCTATCAGTAGTGTCAAGAACATTAGCAAAACACAAAATTTGAGCAGAATCAGTTATGAAGTGTTTGTCTGTAGCCATGACATGTACATCCTTTCACATTTTGGGGCTTGTCTTGCTTTTGTCTCTCAGCAGCACCTGTTGTCACTTTCATTTGCACCAAAGCAGGTAGAACTGAATCACAGTCACTTATGCCTTCTAACTGGATACGTTCATATTCATGAAGTTGAATGGACTGTGTGTTAAACTGTGATGAATCGGTGTGCAACAAGATGCACTGGCTGAACGAGCACGTCTTTCATCTGCCCATGGACTTTCCATGTTCAACAAATTGTCATCAAGTAGAAAGCTGAAAGATTTATTGTTTTAATAATTAAACAATTACTTTGTGAGCATGTAGCTACCTACATCTCCCATGAGATTTTATCAAGGAACAGATACAGTGAGAGAACAAATAACCAAACTAGTACAGAACTATGTTAATTAGTGAGCTTTACAGGTGCAGATGGAAACATTTGCTTCATATGAAGTAGAACGGTATCAGAGCTCTTATCTTAGTCTAAATGAGCACGATTCTAAAAATGTCAAACTATTCCTTTAAAGTTTCAGTGCTGCTGTCAGTGGGATTTCCATACCTGACAGTGACAATCCAGGCTTTTCTTTTTTTTTTTTTTTGTCGAGGAATAGGTGTGCTGAAAAGTGTAATCAGCTTTGTGCAAAACAAAAAAGCAGGTGTGTGAAGCTAGCTGGAGGGGAAGGAGCTGAGAAGAGAGAAGGAGGTGATGGTGGTGTGAGGTGGGTGTGGGCGGGGGCTTTGCTTTTCACATCCATTTCACCAAAAAAATAAATAAATAAAAAAAAGAGAGAGAGAGTAAATCCCAGGAATAGATTTAGGCTCAAAGTGGCAGACACCAAGCTGTTTCTCTTTGCCATACGGCAGCTGTCTTCAAACGTCTGGGATGACACAGCAAGCATCCTGTTTATTGACTACCAGCAGGAAATGCTTTCAGTGCTAACAATGTGCACTACTTACAAGTCTCCTTGCTGCTTCTGCTGCCTCTTTTTTTAACTTCATCCCCCAAAAAAGAGGGGTATGAGGGGAAGGTGGCTGTTAACTCAAAAACGAAGCATCGAGGGAAAGCTGTGCATCAGTATTCATTCATGCAGAACATGCACTGTCAAACAGAAATAGAGACGGTGATGAGTGCTGCATTTATTTGTCATTTACCTCCTGGTATGCTAATATAATGAGGTCTCCACACCAAATAACCAAAGTCGGCATGAATACTGATTCTGCACCATGCTTTCAAGTGCAACAGCACGCAGGGAGCACACATGCTGGCGTTGGGGTGTCTTTTTTTTCCTGGAGAGTATACTTAGTGATAATAGTGGGCCACATTTTCCTTTGAGGCAGCAAAGGGAAAATTATATTATTCCATCAGCATAAGGTTATTGCATTATATGTTCCTCATGTACTTCAATAAGCAATAAATCTTAAAGCAGGCCAGTGGTAAAGAGGCACAAAGGTAAAGCACACCTTGGCTTATTGATGTCAGTTGTGAAGCACTCTGACAGTCACGTAGCTATTGTTAGAGAGCAGAAAGGCAGCTCAAATTAAGGGACTGTATGAAAATTATTAGGGGTCAAACAAGGTGAATAATTATGTCCTTTCCCTTTATTTTTACTAAAGGAAGGCATGTGCGCGTGCTTGTGTGTGTGCATGTGTGTGTGTGAGCAAGAAAAAGAAAGAGAGAGCAGCATATCTTTTAAGTTCTCATAGTATTATATATTACAGTCAAATAGGTTGGAAAAGGACAAAAATATCTTCTGTATCAAAGCTTTTTATTTCTCATCAGAATCATCATGCTGCTCATTTAGCAGCTTTTTTTTATATATGATTTTTGTACAGTCCCCAACATCTCAGTTATCTTTTATCTGCTTTAATTGATCTTCATTAGAAATTTCTGATTCTGATCGGATCTTTCGCTTTTGACCATGAACGTGTGTCTCTCCTCACCCCCTCCCAACTTCTTCCCCTCGCTGGAGGAAAATATGGTATAATTATATGAAATTACATATTTGGAAAAACATGGGCTTGCCTTAAACATATTTTCCACAGTCAGTAAAAAAGAGTCCTCTACTCAGATCATGCAATAATTTTGTGTCAGTTATAAGACAGGGACACAGCAGCATGGAAAAAGCGTAAGGTTTAGTGTATCCCGGTGCACAACTTAGCACCACTATCTTTCCCTTACACTATATAAACAACACAGTTTCCTAATAACATGTTTACTGGAGACAGAGTGAGTCAGATCTCAGGGGGTTATACCAGGACTCTGGATGTCTGCGTCATCTCAACCATAATGGAGCTTTCAACTTAAGCTACCGCTCTATAGAAGAAAACACTACAATGACACTGACCCAAGGGTGCGGGACCTTGTGACAGAGGAGGTGTAGGTGCCTTTAATGGAAATGTGGCCTTGACACCTGGTTTTGAACTGAAATCTGATGTCTTTGTTTGAAAGGACGCTGAATGGAGCTCTGTTTCTTTTGAAACTATTTTCCTTATTCCATGAGTTTTGTCTTCTTTTCAGAATTATTTAAAAAAGGAAAGGAAAACAAATGGACACAAATGTCACGGTTGTAATTAAGGAATGTGTCAGTACCATCATGTCTCTCCAGGAAAACAGCTCTGAGTTCTTTCTGTGTCTTTCCACGTAAGCAACATTGTTTATGTCTTACTTATCTCTGGCATATGTTAGCTGAGTGAAATTGAATTCCTGGCAGTGAGGAGAGAGAGATCACGGCGTGCATCCTTTTTTATGTCTGGGGACAGGCAGGATCTCTCCTTGCCGGCCTTGATCCCTTGATTGTCTGCCCTGTGATGTTGGTGGATAATGACAAAGGCAGAGGGTGACACAAGCTTTTCCTGAGTCACGGGCCAAGGAATGACTGTCAGACTCATTGGTTTGAATCTGGTAACAACATCTTAAGCTGGCAGAACACAAAAAAACAGATTCTTGTGCACAGTCTATGATAAATTATATGAAAAAGTATAAGCAGTAATACAATCAGATGTCTAGTTATTTTATTCAGCACCAGCAGCAATGTTGATTTACAGGTGTCAGCAGCTCCACACACGTTCCAGTAAAACACGATCACACCAGGTTTATAGTTACATTATATTTCTGCTTTTGCCACATTATCAGACTGCACTTGTAAATCTTCCCGAAATATAAATCGTGTAGTGATAAAATGCAGTCAGTCATCTTTATTGGATTTCTGAGTCTGGTGTGAAGACTGCGAGATGAAATCGCTGCTCGCAAATAAAAACACGGAAGAGTCCCTGAATGAAAGGCTTTGCTCGTATGCTGAATAGCACACATTTATCTCCAAACTTCGTGCTGCTGCTTCTGCTGCAGTCGAACATTTTCCCAGAAATTGTTTCTTAGATGATACAGCATCATTTTATATTAAATGGAGACCAACAGAGAGAGAGGGAGAGAAAAAATCAAGAGAGCAATTTGATGTCATTTGCAGAGATCTTGGCCTCGTGTGTAGGCACTCTGTTCCTCTTGTTTACCCTGAGCTGTTTCTCAATGCAGGATAACAACCCTGAACAAACATGACTATCAGCTGATACTGCAGAGGTCTCCTAAAGCATGTGCAGATGACACTCATTACCAACACGGGTCAGGAAGGCACAAAGGCAGCAGTTACACAACATCTCTCTGGCTTCATTACTCTTGATTGAAATAAGTCAAGTGCCCCGAGGAGAAAGTAAAGACTGATACAAAGCAGCAGAATGACAATTGCAATAAGAGACAATAGAAAACTCAAGGCAGTGAATAATCCAATCCTACATTTAGTCTGATGCTGAACACTCTTAAAACAAGCTGGGACACAATTTTGTTTACAGCTGTGTTACATCATGTTTCCTTTCAGTGACACTTTTTAATTATTTGGGAAATTATGAAACTGATTTTTGCAGTGAAAAGTGAAATGTCCATTACTGCTGGAAATCAAATTGGGCTGCTCACCAGCCTGTGGGCTCTGTTGTCTGCTTCTCCTCATCATGATGCACTATACATTTTTAATAGGAGGCAGGTCAGTCAAGCACACACTCTGTGTCAATGAAGTCACACTATTGAAGAATGTGCAGAATGTGCAGGTCTGGCTTTACGCTGCTGAAATATCCACTGACTTCTCTGGAAAAAGGGCAGCAGTTGTCTGCCAACTCCAGGGTGAGTGGTTCGATTCCCCATTCCTCCTGGCTACATGCTGACGTGACACTAAAACCCCCACCTGTAAGCTGCTTTGGATAAAAGTGTCTGTGAAATGACTAACTGTGATGTAAATAAAGACAGTATATGCCTTAACATTGATGGTACCTTCAGTATCTTCACACATACATTATGTATCTCACCCATACTGTGGATTCACACCCATCATCTGCATTACAGATGATGACTTTTGTACCTTTTGCTAATAATAGTCTGGAAGATCTTTTTTTGTCTTTAGTACAAAGAACCCAATGTCTGTTCTTCCCAAAAACAGGTTAAAACATGGACTTGTCTAACCGCAGAGCATGTTTCCACTGTCTTTTGTTCCAACTGACACAAGCTTGGGCCCAGATAACTGTTAAATGACAAGTTTTCCTCTGAAGCCCATATGGATATTCATTCATCATGGTAGCATGATAGTTTCTCATGCATCCTTTACACAGTGAGATTTCCCTGGAGTCTCTGAATCATTTCAGAATATTTTGTACTGCAATGGTGAAATTCAGTTCAATTCAATTTATTTATATAGCACCAATTCATAACAAAAGTCATCTCAAGGCACTTTACAATGTAAGGTTTATGACCTTACAGAATTTATCAATACAACTAAATAATATAGAAAACCTATCAAATTCCCCCTTGAGCAGCACTAGAAGACAGTAGAAAGGAAAAACTCTCTTTACCAGAAAAAACCTCCAGCAGAACCAGGCTCAGGGTGGGCGGCTATCTGCCTCGACTGGTTGGGGTTAGTAGAAAGAAAGAGAAAAAAAAATAGAACAGGTCTCAAAACAATAACAACAAGCAACAACGGGAATGAAATGCTTTGTCCTGAGGATACCTGCAGAAAGAGAGAGAGAGAAGGAGAAAGACAGAGATAACACTAACATTACTAACACGCAATGATTTAAACAATAGATGAAGAAAAGAGGAGGTGTGCCATGGGTGGTCTCCCAGCAGTCTAAATCTATAGCAGCACAACTGAGAGATGGTTCAGAGTCACCTGAACCAGCTCTGACTATAGGCTTTATCAGTCATTGAGAAATATTATTTTTAGACATTTGATAACTTTTTCATTAAAAGTAGCAAGTCATGACCCATTTTTGCTTATAAAGACTAAGCCTTTGGTGAATGATGGTCCTTTTACGCCCCAGGCATGATACTGTATGCTACTGTTTGTTTTTCAACATTTAAAAAAATTCAAAAAATTATTTTCTTAAAAACTGGACCTATCCTTGCCGATTTCCTGTAATCTCATGTAGCTGTTATTCTCCTTACACCAAGTGTTGTGTAGCTGTTGTTGTACATTACTATTTTGAACAATATTAATTTAAAAAACCCTCATAGCTCAGATTATTAGCTAGTAGAACTATTGTAGTACATTCTGTAGCTTCCCTCATTGTTCAGCCTCACTTTTTTGTTTCTGTGTCATACAGACTTCAGTTGAAGCAAAGAGGAGATGGAACAGCAGGACTAAAATGTAATATGACAGTACTGTACATTAATGTTAGAAGTGTGGCATCTTAACTCCACACTCTGAGGTTTAACGTATCCAATAAGGTTATATCAGCCCCCAGATATCCCTTAAATAAGCACTCCAGTAATTATGTATTGCACTTCCATAAAGTTGAGGAACTCTCAAAAGACAGCTTAGAAAAACATATTAAAGTGATGAAGCAGAGGCTGAGATGTCATTGCTTTTATTGCCCAGTATCGGTCTATCTTTTAAGATGCTGAAAACTCCACTTCCCAATATGCTTGCTACCGTGTATTTGTTTCACTTTATTAATTTGGTTATTTCTCATGTCTTTAATATTGTAACACATGCTTTTTATCAACCAGACCTTATTAACTAGACTAGACTAAAAAATATAAATAAATAAAAATGAGTGACATCTTCAGATGTTTTGCTTTGTCTAACCAGCTGCTCAAAAGCAAATTATGTTTCAGTTTCCACTCACACTCAGTTGGTTGGCCTGGGCTATGATGCTACTACTGCTGCTGTTTGATAAATTAATTTATATGTTAAGAAAGATGTTGCTGATATATGTATTTTTTAATTACCACAGCCGATCATTTCAGCATTAAACTAGAATAGAATATTTTTAGTTAAATGCTAATGCTAACATGCTAAAGTTTTCATAATAATGTCTTATTAAAGTGTGTTAGTGTGTTAACATATTTAGAAGCAGCCAAAACATATAGAAACGTCAATTTTGCAATTATTTTTACACAGACACATGAAGACCACACAAATTTAAATTCTGGCCTGTTCTTACTGTTCATCCTGATGGGAGGACATTTCACTGCAGTGACTATTTGCTGAGACATTTTTCACTCAGTCCCACAAATGTCAACCTTATTGTGACAGTAGCAGGATTATCAGGAGATCACTGACACCATTAGAAGATGTGAAGTTAATATTTCCAGACCTGAAAATTCATTCTGTTCTAAAACCTTTTAGTTTATGAAATATACTAATGATTCAGTGGTTAGTGGTCACAATTTCCATAGGTGATAAAAGTAAACGGAATGTCTTTATCTTCTGAAAAGCCAGGAAATCTTAAAAACATCCAATTAAGAGAATTTCTTGGGGTATACCAAAATTATAATATGAAGTAAGATTTCTAGTCAGGCTGTCATAATCTGCAAACCTAATAACTTAATGTGCAAAAAATTCACATATATGTAAAGGGAAACTAACTTAATGTCAGCTCCATAAACCAAAAAAGAAAAAGAAAAAAAGAAAACTTGCTTCCATTATTGCTACTAATTAACAGTTTCACTGTGGTGGGCATCAGTTATTCAGGCTACAGAGCACACTGTATCCAAATGTCTTGTACCTTTAACAAAACCTAAAGATGTTAGGATTACCAAACAATGGTCTGACCACAACTTTAAACAGTAAAATACGTTATGCATTTTTTGAGTGGTGACAGTGGCTTATGGTCTATTATCTGTTCCTATGCAGCCATGCAGCATTTATCTGCCCTACAACGATACATTTGATGAGTCCCTGAATGGAACAGCAACAGTTGGCTCGCTCCCAACTTCCATGCGCCAGTTAATAAATAAAATCACTTGAGTGTAATAATTCATCCTACATATCTTGTCTGGGCATCAGACGCATACAGCAACAGCAAGCATGAAGGTGCCCTTCAGAATGCCTGAATAAACGCAAATTCTGTACATTGCAAAAGACCACCAGAGCTAAACCTGTTATAGATCCAATTTGATCTCTTGTAGCATGAAGTTGACCCCTTTATCTATCCCTCAGATTGCACTGAAGAATCTGGAGGAGTTTGTGAAGAGGATAGTTATCATTCACAGCTGTTTTTCAGAGTGTCTTGGGTTTTAAATACACAGATAATGGGAATGAAGAAGGCGCATTATTAAAAAAGTGCGTGGAGCAGAAGGGTGGTGCAATCAGTCAAACAAGACATTAGAGATTTAGATCAGTCCTGTTATATAGGGAAGCGTTTGCACAATGTGGCTGATCTCCATATTCATATGTAGAACTCTGTGCAGTGTCATTAATAATCCCAAAGATGGTCCATAAACTCAATGGTGGAGCAATGGAAATTCAATATGAGGAAGCGGATGGTGTGGGGCCTTAAAAAATGTGGGGGTTTTGATTAGGGTACACGGATGGGATAAGGAGAAGATATAAAAGCAGCCACACATCTGCATCCCCATAGGCGAGCTTTCGGAGAAGAAGATGAATATGGATTCCCATTAGAAAGCGAATAGTTCATATCCAGGTGATTTGTTACAAGGTATCAGCACATCACATCTCTACTTCCTTCCTCCAGAGCCACCACTCCTCTGCTTGAGTCATTTGCGGAACGAGATTCCTCCAGACACCCCAGATTAAAATGCAGTCGAATGAAGTGGCAGGTGGCAGTCACTCTGCTCCTGCAGCACTCTCCCTTCATCTCCCCCTCCTCCCTTCAGCTCTTACTTTATTGAAGTATAAAAAAAAGAAACACCAAGACTCCAAGACGATCTTGGTTAGCGCAGTGAGGATTTTGGGAACATCATTCACAACCTGCTGCTAGCGACACCTGATGAAAGGGCGGGGGATGAGTATGTGTGATGAAAATGCATTTGGGTGCCCGGAATAATCAACAATGGGGCTTTATGAAAAAGGCACCATAAATAATAACCAGCCACTGGAAAATGCTCAGCGGCATGCCCTGACACAGCTTGGTTGTTGGTAACGATGCTCACCTGGAAGGAGGAGGCAAAATAGGTTGTATTTTGGGTTGGGAGTGAAGGATTTACTCACAGCACACATTGACCTGGTTTCTCAAAATAGAGCCATTAACTTAAACCACTGACACAAGAGCAGAATCCACCAGGTCTACTTTATCAAACTTTTCTTTCCTGTAACATAAGGGTATATAAATGTGGATCCCTGTATCTGCTCATCGGAATATGTTATGCCCAGTGTGTTGAATGGCAAGCCAAGGTGAGCGTGTTTGCACAAGGAGGAGATAAGTGGAGGTCACAGGTTTATCGAAGAAAAAGAATGAGGCCCATTCTGCTCAACATCCACAGACGGACAATGGATGAAGATGGAGATCATGACCCAACAATGCTGCTGACCTCAGTCACTCTGACACATTCACTCCTTTCACCTTCATATCTCTGCACCACTTCCCAGTGTTTTCACACCAAATCAATAGTCAGGCATATGGAATGGCTGACTTGAAATTAGCTAGAAAATAATGACAAAAAATATCAATAGGTGTAGATAATGTGGCTGCAAATGTCTTCATTGCCATGCCTGTAATGGAAAACCATTACCATTTTACCACTGAATTCCCTAATCAATCTATTATGGCCTTCTGCAGTACAGTTGTGATATTTATATTGATGCAACTTCTGTTTCCTATCCATGGAATGAACAAACATTATTTTGTTCCCTTGTCTGTTTGTAAAAATAGACACCTCCTCTCAAACATGTTTCAACACAAGCCTATTTGAAAGAGGTTTTATTCCTTTTTTTTACCTGCCCTCCAGTGGCAAGTCTTAACTGAGGCCCTTGGTGCAATTGATCCCAGTCAACCTGCATACTGATTCCTGCCACATTTTGTATTCAGATGATAACACACGAGTTCCACAGTTTTTGTTAATCATGTGCACGGACATAAGTTTGAGTGGGTGTGTGTGCGTGTGTGTGTGTGTGTGTGTGTGTGTGTGTGTGTGTGTGTGAGCGTGTGTGTTTACAGTGGACCATGAAAGTAATCCCTCCCAGGCATCTCAGATATGCAGGTGTTTGTTCATGCTTACGCACAAGCAGCTCACCTTTTTCATCAGCACTCTACCTTGGAACGGGACCTCCAAGAAAAACAGTAAGGGGCAAACATAAACAAAAGCTCTACAGACTGACGGGTGTGAAGCTGTGTTATGTAAGCCAGTGCTATTCAGCTGGGATGAAGTGTTCAGAGGTTGGCACAACACACACGATGTAGGTGCTTGAGAGAGATGTACAGCGCCAGGCAACTGTCAAAACACCTGGCGTGTTGCAACACATTGCATTTGCACTTGAATGTGTTTGCATGGGGGTTGACTATAGCATAGCATTTCAAGTATGTTGTACGGAATGTTGACTTGATAGCAGGACAAGCAATGACAGATGTCACGACTGCGGCTGCATGGAGCTCTGGCAAAACACAAAGACGAACAGCAGCTCTTTCAATACGGTGAGTTTGCACCATAGAACAATCTATTCAACCATGTGTGATTGGGTTTTATACAAAGGCAACAGACTGAAGTTTCCTCCAACACAGATGTATTTTACAGTAACAACCACAGGGCTTTCTTCGATTGTTGCACTGCCAATTAAAGCAGATCATCAGACTGTTGTTAGTCTAATTAGTAACCACAGGCTGTGCTGGAGTGTCAGTACTCTGTGGCACACGCATTCATATGAACAAGTCATCACAAGTCCAGTCTGGGTCTGAAAATCCTCTCAAGAATGCTTCATTACCTAACAGTCTTTTTTAACGCCATTTGCAGTGTTTCAGTGTCAGCTCAAATATACTTGGCAGCTTAAGGTTAAAGGCATCCTCCATTCAGAAATTTGCTTACTGTTACTTGGGTGTTTGACTTGTTCACACATGTAAAACACATGATGTATATGTGGAGTTTAGAAAACTGTTCATCTGCTGATGGGGAAATTCAGCAAACCTTGAACCCTCCTGCACTACACACCTTAGGACTTCGACAAGCCAAGGCGACATCTAAGAACTTGAAGCAACTTAGACTAAGTGCTGTGTTGCTTCATGGTAGTCAGTATTCGCCATTGAAAAAGGGAAAGCAGAAGAATACGTAGACCTGGTTTACAAACTATAAACAAAGCAGCACTTGGCAGTGTTTACTGACTATTTTAATACCACTCTCAGACGGTTTTTAGTTACTGCTAATCCCGAGTATGTCTGATAAGAAAACGGAAACAGCCCTGGGGTCTGTTCCTCTTCTCGTGCAGTGATCTCCTAGGCTGAGCAGCCAAGATTGTTTTTTTTTTATGTATTTTTAATGCCCTGCGCTAGACTGGCGACCTGGCCAGGGAGTACCTCTCCTCTCGCTGGATGACAGCTGGGATAGGCACCAGCACGCCCACTAAGAAAATGGATGGATGGATTTTTAACATCTCATTTACATCTTACATGCTTAGTAAACTAACATATGATGACACATAGCTTTTCTCTTATACATCATACTCATAGTTTATTTAGTATTGCTGTCAGCACATTACTTTCTGTTTGCAGTGTATTTAGTTAACACTTTCCACCCTACAGCATCTGTTGTGATTGTGGGAACTGTGGCCACAATTTTGAGAAGGTTTTCCATTGTGTTCCATTCTTTGGAGCCATTTATTATCACTACTACTACTACAGCTACTAAACTAATAACTAAATGTTTTCAGATGGAATTAAAAAACAACCCAGGGTTAATGCGTTAACTCCTTTGTGTAACTCTTCCTTTCCAATTACAGTTTGATCAGCCATTACATACACTATGTTTCCTTTTGTGCTCACTTTGTTAGTTGTGTCTGTCTAGTTTATGTTGTGCTGTCAAACCTTCATTCCAGCTTTTCCATTGTCATAGTGCAACAGAATGTGCCAGTGCTCAGTGTCATAATTTGCTTCATCCTACAGCTCTTCAGCCTTGATACTGTATACATGCAAGTGTTACCTCACAAGATAAAGTGCAGGGTTAGGACAAAAGCGTGGAGGCTCATGCCCTTTGCCATTTCATTCATTCTCCCCTGGACACCAGGCTCCATCAAACTGTGTCATCTTGCTTCCCAGCAATGACAACGCACTGTTTGGCCACTGGATGATTAACCATGTTTCAGGGCGCCAGCTGCCACTAAAAACACACTTCACATTTCCCTCCAAAGTGAGACTCCTGTTTTCTGTCCATACTCCCAGGAGCGGAGGGGAGGGATGTGGCAGTGATAGGGCGGAATCCAAGGCAAGAGCAGAGAGAGGAGGGGCAGGCTAACAGGCAGACACTAAAGGTTACCATCCCCATTTCACATCAAATATCAAGGACACCAGTAATTACCGCATACAGTTGAGAGGTTCCAACACAGATGTAGGGTATCTCTTCTAGCTGACCTTGTGATAGCCTGAGCCAAAACACTAGAAGCTCATACTGGGATGGTGAATAAAAAACTTCAAAATGACACTTGCTAATTGTGGTTCTCCCAAAGTGCAGTGTACCATAATTGCATGCCAGTATGTGTCTGGTTTTTCATGCCTCTGCCTTGGGATGGCTTCTCCAGAAAATAAATTTCTCCCTGGATTTGATCCTATTGCCTCTGTGCAAACACAACCCACTCTCCTTGCGTTTTTGTCAATGTCGTGAAGCATAATGTTAAAGATCCTACCATCCATCTCAATCAGACTGTATTTATGCATAAGGTTTAGCACACAGGGGGATTTTAAAAAAGACAGAGAAAAATAGACATGTAGGAAAGAGAGGAGAAGGAGAAATTCACAGTGCTTGTTAACGTCCCTCTGCTACTCTGGGTTCCGTGTGGCTGGGGCTGCAGAATGAATGTGTGAGTGTGTGAATTTCTTTGTGGGTGGGCACAGAGCAGGGGCTGCGTGTGCTGGCTGGACTAATACAGAGTCAACCGGGAGAATTTGATCCCTGGTTTGGAAGGCCAGGCACATTGTTGAAGTCCCGGATTAGGCGGCTGTAAAGGGAGGGAATGTTAACTGTGCTGGTCAGTGGGCTCAGGCCAGGATCAGCATGCTTATTGAGTCTGCTCTCAGTGACTGTCACCAGCTGATAGCGTGAGATGACATGGTGCTGAGCTGCGTCGCTCACTCCTGACCCACATTTCACACCTATGTACAGAAAGTCCCAAATAACTGTGTTAAAATCTGCCATGCCTGTTAATTAATTCTCACGATAGGTCAGACGGCCGCAGGCTTATGTCGAACATGCTTTGACTGCACG
Organism: Helostoma temminkii; assembly: GCA_900302695.1. Lineage (NCBI taxonomy): Eukaryota > Metazoa > Chordata > Actinopteri > Anabantiformes > Helostomatidae > Helostoma > Helostoma temminkii. Next base: position 59,787 of record OMLM01004682.1, read on the forward strand.
TCTGCATTGGCTGAGAATTTGCAGCCATGTTGTGGAAATAAAGAAATAAGCGCTGTGTGACAATTTTAGGACATCAGACTAGATGAAGAGCACTGTGTCTATGAATAAGTGTTTCTAGTTCTAAAGGAGGTGAGCTCAAAAATAAAAATTCCAGTTATTTAGCACATGGGCCAAGAATAGCCAAACTGTACTTGTATTATATACGAGAGGCATGCATGTGTTAACAATGGAAGCAAGAAGAAGGGAAGTCTCCAGCCGAGGATGATCAATTAGGAACCAGCTCAGGTACCCTGCATGCTGTCATGGATTATTTGGGTTGTTGTTACCACTGCTGCTTATTGAGCCCCCGCCATTAGGGTTTGTTGGAGTAGAGGTGGTGTGCATCTGTGCTGTGCTTCCCTCCTTCTGCAGTTTTTTTCCCCCTAGGGAAGGCAGCCGTGTCTCCACTCATTACAGGTTGTGTGTTTTGAGGTGAGCAGGGTGCTGTGTGTCTACTCTCAGCTCTTCATTCATTTGAAAGCCACCCGCTCCCCACTCTCGCATGGCCTGCTTGCTCAGTCTGGGCCCGCATTGCATAGGAAAGGCAGTGGCTCGTGTCATTGCTCTCTGGGGCATAGCTCCAGCTTCTGTTTGTCTGTCTGTTTACTTGTCTGCTTTAGTCTGCCAACTTGTGCGTCCGTCTTTTTGTGTCACCTTGCCTGGCCATACGGCAGGCCTCATGGTGTCTGTCCTGTTGCAAGGTTTCAGCATGACACTGGTTTGGAACTTGTGGCAGAGACAAGTTCACACATTCTTCATGATTAGCGTCAACATGTTTTGCTGAGGAACAGCTGAGTCTCAACTCAGTGCTTGTTAAGCCAGTAGCAAAGGTGCCAAGGTGGTGTCTGTTAAAATAGGCTTATTTTAGATGTATGGAACTTTATATTGTGTTCCGAGCTGCTATATATACACCAGCCTTTATATACAAACATTTCCAGTAACTGCACATCAGGTTGGAAAGATTATAGTTTATTATTTCTTATATAACAGTTTCAACATGTTATTTGGCTTCCTGACTTGTTCATTCCAAAACATTGCATCTGCTTTAACCATTATTTGTTATCCTGTAGCATGATACACTTTCTTCTTGTGCAACTCAAGACAGCTCAGTCAATGACATGAACAAGTTACGTTGGTACCGAGGCAGCAAAGCAAACCTGAATCATGATACATTATATTCCTCAGTTGTGATCAGGATTAGACAAAAAGTTCCAATTTGGGTTCATCTGCCTAGAATATTCTTTCAGTGGCCTTTTGGTTTAGCCCCCTTGACACCTTACTCTTAGTGCAATGTTTTGTTGGTTGGCCACTCCTTGGGAGGATAATAGTGGTGTTAAATTCTCTGAAATTGATACTAAAGACCAGGGTTTCTCTACTTTAAATGAGGTAGAGACTCCTGACTCTAATTTCCTCTTCAAGTGAATTGATTAGGTTAACATGCTTTTACCACACATATATTTTAAAGACTGGAGTAGATCACATTTTACATCTCATTTAGAGTATGCAGGACAAATGCCCGCACACACACACACACACACACACACACACACACACACACATTTATGGAAATATTCAATTCAATTCAATTCAACTTTATTTATATAGTGCCAAATCACAACAAAAGACATCTCAAGGCACTTTACAATGTAAGGTTTAAGACCTTACAAAACAACTAAATAATATAGAAAACCTATCAAATTCCCCCTTTGAGCAATCACTAGGCAACAGTGGAGAGGAAAAACTCCCTTTTTAAGAAAGGAAGAAACCTCCAGCAGAACCAGGCTCAAGGTGGGCGGCCATCTGCCTCAGCCGGTTGGGGTAAGTGGAAAGAAAGAGAAAAAGAGAAAAGAACAGCAGATCACACAACCAATAATGATGATACCTGCAGGGGAGAGAGAGAGAGAGAGAGAGAGGGAGAGAGAGAGCGAGGCACAACTACAGGAGAGAGAAGAAATAAAGTTAATAACAGGCAGTAGCATATGAATTGATGGAGAAAGCAGGAGGAGCTCAGTATGTCGACGGGAAGTCC
>OMLM01004683.1:0-14484 GCA_900302695.1 Helostoma temminkii
GGATCTACCCTCCATCCCATATTGCAAGCATTTGTATTGTCCTTTGTGTTACCTAATTGATTGTAGAATAAAAGGAATCCTCTGTTAAAGGTGGGTTGGTATCAGCCGAGGAAAACGAGTCCACAGATTCTGCATCTAAAAATAATGTCAGCATGTTGCCAAAATATTCATCAGTCCAAAACTGGCACAGTTCCTCTGATATTAGGTGGGATCGCTCATCCCAATTATTACAAAAGTATTTTTCTTTTTTTTTAACTCACAAAGCTGTTGAGTGTCACCAAGTCCAAACTCATAGTAGAGAGGTCTAGATGACGATTCATCCTCAACTGATAAAGATGGAGATCTTACAAATTACTGATACTTAACCATTAATTGGGCAAGAAACCATATTTGTTTACTTCATTGTCGTCAAATGTGTCACCAGATGGGTCTGTTATTCCAATAGTATGTCGATACTAAAATGTCTGAACCTGGGAATTTGGGGATTTTTTTTTAAGATCAAAACTTTTGATAGATGTTAATCCTATATTTTAGTTATTACACAAGTGTTTTGAGGATCAGGGTCACCTAAGTAACTGTTTTGAAATGGTTTGAACTGTACTTGGATAAGCATGTGATAGTATCAGTACCTCAAGTCAGAACACAATATTTTCACATTTTTATGAAAAAGTGTTTGAATTTGAAAATTTCCCAGTATTTCTAGTTTTATATTTTGGGAATTGTGTATATTCACTTATCTGACACTAGAGTTTGAAAACAACAGCAATAAAGAGTTCAGTTTCACTTTTACAGCTACTTTTACCAACACATTTTAAGTTCACTAAATAACTACTTTGTGCACAAAATTAGATCCAACTCCACATAGAAAAAGCTGAGTAGTAGTAATAAACCTTCAAGTAATAAACACACATCAGCTTTGTGATCTTATGGGTCAAATGTTTTGTGTGCTTGTGATATACCCTACAGATGTTTAAATCTTTAAACCTTTAACACCCCCCAAGTTTGAGTAAAACAGTGTGCGTGTGTGTGTGTGTGTGTGTGTGTATGTGTAGTTTTAGTGTAGGTTCAAATGATCACCACACACCTTTGACACAGACTGAGACAAAACAGATGTCAAAGACATAAATGTAACACCTGTCTTATGTTTGTAATCATAGTTATATTTTTTTATTACTGTGTGTTGTAAATTTGAGACATTTTACAGAAATGAATATGCAGTTTAGGTATTGAGTCATGCTACATTGGGTTCTACTGTATGTTTACTGTTGCTTCTTGATATGTGGAAGTAATGTAACACTAAAGCAAAGTGACAGTTGAAGCACGTTTCTTTTTTTTATTTGTTACCAAAGTATATGTTGTGCTTTTTAACAGATTGTCTTCCTGATTCGTACCTCAAAAGTTATTAAGTTGAGCTTTGGTTTTTGAAAATAGTTTTACAGTTTTGTATTTAAATGTCATACTTGATTTTAATATGCTGCCATATGCAAAGCACTTCAATAAAGTTCAAATTATAATCACAGAAGGTAATTTTTGTATCTTGGTGAGTATTGTATGTCTGTTCTAATATACTGGTAAATGGTTTGTGTTCTCACCTGTTTGATTCCCAGCTGATCCTGGTTCAGGTGTCACTGTGGACAGGTAAAACACCACTTCAGTAGAGGGAAGGAATAATAGCAGCACCAATAGAAAACCAGTAAGAGTAGAGATCCTGAATTGTTGTCATTTTTGTAACAGCAAATGTTATATTAAAATACTGGTATACAAACAACCTACCTTTAACACAATTTTGAACGGAAGAAATACGTAATTTGTTAACTACTGGCTGTGGCCCATTAAGTAAACATCTGGTAACATATTGCCAACAACACTAAAAATGCACCAAAATACGAGGTACTGCTTCTTAGGAACTAATCTTGAGTTTGGATCATTTTATTTTCCTTACCTCTGTGCCAGCGATCTCTGACAAAGTGAAGTAGTCCCACTATCAACAGCAGAACTAGCAGGAAAACTGTGACAATGATCCATGGGGTGGGATTTGAAGAGGGATGAACTGTCACTTCTGGAATGACAGCACAAATTATTGTGTTTATTTAATGTTTGCTTAAAGTCTGTAGTGGAAATAGTAGTTATACATTGTTCATTTTTGTAATATTGTATAAACTCTGTATTGAAATATTGTAATATCTCACCTTGGACAGCCAAATCTAGCAATTCTGCACCTCTGACAGTCAACCAGCTCTGTGGTGATTCTCCAGCTCCAGAGATCTTACACTTGTAGAGTCCTTCATCAGACTTGGAAACATTGTGGATCATCATGTTTCCTGTTGAGCTGTTTCTGATGAAGACTCCATCTTTATAGAAATCAGCTGAGGGCTGTGATGAAGTCGTCTTGTTTCTACAACTCAGAGTCACAGTTTTTCCCTCCATCACAGGAAGAGCAGGAATTTCCAGGATCACAGAACCACCTGAACATCAAGGATGTAATAATTGAATGATGCATGAATGTTGAGTTTGACAAAATGTTTTCATTATTTAAACTTACTAGTGACAGTGATGTTAATACTGTTGCTTCTTTCCCCTCCTCCAGCATCAAACCAGTATTCTCCACTGTCATCTGAATAAACATTTGTAATGTTGCAGAAAGATCCTGTTGATGTTTTCCTATTAGTGTTGTTACATGATGGTATTTTCCCTTTAGACTGATGTACAACTTCACAATAAAAGACCCCCTCACAATAAAAACTTAGGTGCTTATATTCAAAGAACTGTGCTCTGTCTGGGACAATATGAAGAGAAGCTGCATCTGCAAGAAAAAAAGAGAGATTCAGATAATTGCTGGAATATATTTTCTGTTTATTCATAGATAAACATCTGTACCATCAACATGTCTCATAGACCCTGTACTGACTAGAGTGCTTAAATTAGCTTTACCTTCAATCAACACATTAGATCAACTCATTTTTACTAACAGGCTATGTACCACAGGCCTTTAAGATTGCTGCAGTTACTCAAAAAACAACTACTTATTCAGGGTTTTATTCAATTATAGATAAATAACCACTCTTTCCGTTATCTCTAAAATTCTCCACCTGCTCAGGAATAACTTGTATGAAGATTTCAACTCAGGATTTAGTATACATCATAGAACAGAAACATCACTGGTGGGAGTCACTAGTCACTAGTCTTCTATTAGCTTTAGACAAGAGATTTCTCTCTATACTTGTCTTGTTAGATCTCAGTGCTGCTTTTGACACTATAGATCACAACATTATTTTACACAGACTAGAACATGTAATTGGGATTAAAGGAACAGCACTAGGTTGGTTTAATTCTTATCTGTCAGATAGGTTCCAGTTTGTTCATGTTAATGATGAGTCTTCCGTACATACAAAGGTTAGTTACGGAGTCCCACAGGGTTCTGTGCTTGGACTGAAACTTTTCACAATATACATGTCTCCCCTAGGCAGCATTATTAGGAAACAATTACTCAAACTTCAAAAATGTTTAAAATACATTAAGGCCACTTCTAAATTAAAAAACATTTTTCCACACTTCCACACAGAAAAAAACATATTTTTGGTAAAACTGATTTTTTAGAGCAGATATTTTGGTGGCAGCACACAGATATGATCACTAAGTAGAGAGGGCTCTCTTGTGTAACATAATTTGGTGCACTTCAATTTTCCTTGGGTGCAAAGAAACTGCACCAAGTGGAAAATTCTTTTTAGTTTACAAGTTTCTAAAATCATTTGGACCAAAGCAAGCGCACTAAGGTGTGAAATGCCCTTAAATAGTGATGGCTGGTTCGCAAAATCATATATATTTTCCTGTTTCCATACTCCTAAACCACAAAACACACATAAGTAAACATCAGCCTTCAAAATGGTGATGTTTTCCAGTGATAATATAACTGGTACTTACTAACATTCCACCTATGTTCACACAGCAGGATTACAATCGTCACTTAAGAGACAAAGGAAAAGAAAGAAATGTTTGTAAGACATATGTAATTTACTGATTTCGGCAGCTACAGCAATGACTCTTGAAGCTCACTGTATCTATTAAGTCTCATAACTGATACAGAAGAATTCCTCAGATGAAAACATGTAGTATAAAGTCATGTAAACAGACTCTACTCACGTATTTTGATGCAGAGAGCTGTGACCTCCATGTTGTCTTGCTGCTGAGTGAACAGACTTAAGTGTAACGTAGGTGCACAAATGTGTCGCTTCCTGTTTTCTTACATCTGCTTTTAATGCAATACTTCTTTTGCCATTGCAGTAGAAAGAATCTAGTGTTAAAACACCATTGTATGGAGCAAGGAACAAATGTAGGCTTGAATATTTTCATGGCGTTTCCATGCAATTTTTTTCAGATATCATGTTTAAAGATATCCTACGTCTACAGCCATTATACTGCTTTTAGCACAGAGCACAGTAATAGCCTTAGACTAAAATCTGCATGCTGAAGTGTGCTGAAGTTCTACAGGTTTACACCTTTTTACTTTAGTTTGTTACTGTGCTAATATTGCACTTCAAACAAATTGCAACTGTGGCTGTGGAAAATATTAAACTTAAGTACTGGTTAAATGCCAATTATGGCACTAGATGAACACACCAACTATAGGCATGCCAGTTTGGTTACAAAAACTCAATCTACACCTGCCAGCCAATCAAAATCAAGAATTTTCAGTGGCCACGATATTAGCAATAGCAATGCTAGCTTTACATCACAGTGGTGATGTTGCAGGTTTGACTAACACAATATGGAAAAATGTATTACCAATGTCATGATTTTCTTTGTTCAGTGTCTCACTTACTTTTAACCCCCATCTTTAACTCAAACAAACATTTAATTAATAAATTTAATTCTAAGGCCCACACAAACCCTGCAGGATCATTTACAGTATGACGTTATTTCACATCCAACATTTTATTATACATATTTCAATAAAAATGTATAGTTAGACACAGTGCAGTTAGGCATACAGTACATGTGACTAATATTGGTCTGTTAAAAATGCAAAACCTTACTTTTCATTACAAATAAAAAAATAATTTACGATTGTGTAAAAAATCATTGTGTAGAAAAACTTGATGCTCCCACTTAGGACACAGATTATGCAGCATATGTGAACAGTGTCTGTTCATGGAGGTTTGGAGATGTGGTTCTGTAGAGAGTTTGTCACATTTATGGTTAATTACAGAAAGTGAAAGCAAGTAGACTGTAATTTCGAAACTTTACAAAAGTCTTCAGTACCCTCTAAAAATCTTCACTTCTTGAAACCGCCATAGATCCCGACACATGTGCCTTTAGAAGCTTAAACATGTGGAAAAATGAACTCATACATTAAGGAAAACATGGCTAATAAAACATGCAAATATGACCAATAAAGGTTTTATGATGTTTAGTACAATGTCAAAGAATATTGCATATTATTTACAGCAATAAAATATGATAATGATGACATACTTTAAATTGTTGCTGGCCAGCAGCAGACAATAGATCATGGGGTTTCAGTTTCTCAACAAAGAATATCTCAGCATGTGGTCAGGAGGAACCGGGAGTTGAACCACTCACCCTGCAGTAAATGACCCTGAGTTTACTTCTCAGTTTGTGTCATTCTCTTCATTGCTTACTGTTTTCATATGAGAACAATGCTATTGAACCAATGTAGTTATTTTAGTGAGATCTGTAAATGTTATTAGCTTTATATATTTCTATACATTTTTCTCTGTCTGGCCAGGCTTATTCAAAATACTATTTTCCCTGCTTCAGCTTTGTTGCCAAGGTTACATTGTAACATTGGTTCTCTGAGTGAAGAGATTCTCTCCAATTAGTTACATCCGTACTAATGTAGCCCATTTTCTTTCTGTCTGTGTGTTTGTTGCTGATAGGCTCCAAAATGGGATGACTCCCACAATTGAAAATTGGCACAATTTTACAAATTTTCATGGGGATCGTCTTAGTTTGTCCAACCTCAAGTTGGTGTCCTACAAAAATGTGTATCCTTTAGTAGTACTAAAGGATAGACAACTTTGCAAGAGCCCAACAGCAAAAGTAAAAGGTGTTACCATGTTTGTCTTATTGATATGCTAAAGCACAGCATCAAGAGAGAGGATAGTTTGTTCCATGTTTTTGCCTTGTGTGAATAATGGCCCTCATCGTGGTTCGCTGGAGTCCAAAAGCCTTAGAAATGGTTTTGGAACCCTTTCCAGATTGATACATGTCAATTACTTTGTTTCTCATCTTGAATTTTTTAGATCCTGAGTGAGGGAAAAATTATTTGATCCCCTGCTGATTTTGTACATGTGCCCACTGACAAAAAATTAATCAGTCTATAATTTAAATAGTAGATTTATTTTAACAGTAAGAGGCAGAATAACAACAAAAAAATCCAGAAAAAGGCATTTCAAAGAAGTTATAAATTTATCTGCATTTTAATGGGTGAAATAACTATTTGATCCTCTACCAATCAGCAAGATTTCTGATTCCCAGGAGTCTTTTACCTGTCTTAAAGACACCTGTCCACTGAAGCAATCAATCAAATTCCAAACTCTCCACCACAATCAAGAACAAAGAGCTATCCAAGGATGTCAGAAGCAAGATTGCAAACCTACACAAGGCTGGAATGGGCTACAAGACCATCACCAAGCAGCTTGGTGAGAAGGTGATAACAGTTGGTGCAATTATTTGCAAAGAATAACTAGAAACACCAAATAATTTGTCAATCTCACTTGGTCTGGGGCTACATGCAAGATCCCACCTCGTGGAGTTTCAATGATAATGAATGATCTCAAGGCAGCTGGGACCATGGTCACCAAGAAAACAATTGGTAACACACTACACCGAGCACTGCTCATGAAAGTACATGTACAGGCCTGTCTAATGGGGTCATGTACTGTCAAATATTGGGTAAGAACCTCCTTCCCTTAGCCAGGACATTGAAAATGTGTCATGGGTGGGTATTCCAGCATGAAAATGACCCCAAACACACGGCCAATGCAACAAAGGAGTGGCTCAAGAAGAAGCTAATTAAGGTCCACATTAAAAAGCAAATTAACCCTATAGAAAATCTATGGAGGGAGCTGAAGGTTCAAGTTGCTAAATGTCTCGATTGGAGTTGGAGAGGAACTGCAAAGAGGAACAAAATTCCCCCTGAGAAGTGTACAAACCTGGTAGCCAACTACAAGAAACATCATCGCATCATGTGATCTCTGTGATTGCCAACAAGAGTTTTGCCACCAAGTACTAAGTCATGTTTTTTGAAAGGGTCAAATACCAATTATTTTGTTGTTAGTCTGTCTCTCACTGTTTAACAAAACTTGCCATTGAAATTATAGACTAATCATTTCTTTGTCAGTGGGCAAATGTACAAAATCATCAGGGGATCACGTATTTTGTTTCCCTCACTATAAGTGATTTCTTGATTGAATGAGCCTGGCAGTGATTAGGCCTGGGTGAGGGGGGTGGTGCACAATTACTTTTTCAAGTAGGGCATTTGGGTTTGGACATGTTTTTTTCCCTTAATAAATGAAATCATTTAATAACAGCATCTAGTATTTACCTGGATTATCTTTGGATTTTACATTTAAATATCTTAAATGTAAAAACATTTGTTTGATGATTTGAATCATTTTGGGGGAAATCCTTTTTTTTTTTTTTACAGCACTGTAGCTCTAATGCTGGGGATACATGCAGAGAGGTAGATAGAGGGGAAGAGGACTACATTGCTGCTCAGTTCATTTAATTTTGCTTCACCAAATATATGTTTGTGCACAACTGACAGCCAAAATCAGTGCAAGCTATGCTATGGAACCTTGTCATGTAAACAACCACAATTGTTAAATATATTCATGAACTATGTATGCAAGACAAAGTGCAGACAGATGGAAACAGACACGGTCTTACAATTACAGTGTACACAAAAACAGATTTACTCCATGTGGTGTAGTGGTTAGCATTGATTCATTACAGCTAGAAGGACCTTGGTTCAAATCTGCTGGTCTGCCAGGTGCCTGTGTGCAGCTACAGTAGGTTACCTGGTGACTGTAAATTGCCCAATGTGAGTTTGACAGGTTGTCTGTCTCTATAGGTCACCGCATAGGCTAACCTGGGGACATGTACGGGGTGCTAGATTATTTCACCTGTACAAATGCAATATTAATTATTTAGCCAGCAGATGTCACCATATTGTACTGAGTCAGTGCTCTGCACCAGTGAACAGTGGTTTCACACTGTTTCAGTGCTTTAGAAAGCTTTGGTTTCTTTTTTAATATTAAATGAGTAACATTGTAAATTCTGGAAACGCACAAGGAATAAGTACTGTGACAGTGCAAGCACAACAGATGATCTGGTGTCAAGCATGACAAAGCGGCAGGTATTTTGTAGTAGTGTGGAGAGTAGGTGGAACCCAGGTGTGTATGGATTGGTGCAATACAGTCATGTGACAATAGATATGGAGGCCGGGCAAAGAAAGCAGGAACAGCAGGTGAGCCAATCACAGGGAAGGAGAGTGACTCAGCAAGTGGCAGAGTGCAGACAGTATTGTTCTTCCACAAAAGAAGTAGTGCAGATATCTAGACAGTCATGTTCATTAATTGAAATGCAGCAGATTTAATGTGTTTGAGGACCTTTTTTTGACAATTGACTGTTGATGAAATCACAACATGCATTAAAAAGATTTAGTGTGATCTCTTTTTTCCACTTCCACTGAATGCACTTGGATTATGGTGCTGGCACGTCCAACTAAGGAATTCAAATATGGAATATTTACTGTACGTCACCCAGGAGTAATCTCAAATAATTCCAATACTGAACAATAGTTTACCCTTAAATTAACTGAGAAACTTTTAAATCTGAAATTTCAACACCCCTGATGACTGTATGTTAAGTTCTAGGTTCTGTGTTGTTCTATGTTCAGCTGCTCGTGTGTTACATTTTTCTCAGCCTTAAAAAAAATAAAATCACATTATGACACCCATTTTGGTCATATAAATGTTACTGGACACTTTACTCAGTTTGGCCACTGGGTGACAGCAAGGCACTTCCTCAGTAAATTTAATAAACAGCAGACTCTTGCTAGATGGTATGGTTAAAATGTTTTGTTAAATAATGGTTAAAACAAGGACTTCCGTGTCTTGTTTTTGTTTAAATTTACCGGCAACAACGCGAAAGTGTAGAATTTTCAAATAACAAGTGGACCAAGTTGACATTTCTTAATTATTTTATTCAACATAATTCATTACAACAACTTCAATTATCTCCCATCACTCATTCACATGAAGTTTGTGTTGCTTATCGGTCAATATAACATTAAAATGTGTCAGAGGGGCAAGAGAAACCATGGTAACCATTTTAAAACTGCAGCAGAGCTGTTCCTATAAAGGTCTTCACAAATGTGAACAGGCAGAGCAGCTGAACGTGGTTTCACTGTTCCGCATTCAGTTTTACAACCACTATGTCTGAAAATAAACACTAAAACTAAAACTAAGTTGATGTCTGCTTGTGTCTTATATTGTACATGAGTCTTATTTTATGGTGTCATGTAAAATAATACTAAACATAAAAAAAAATGGCACCGCAGACCACTATGGCATACAACGGGTAGCAAACAAAGGGCAGCAAAGTAATCAGTAACCAGCATAACAAGCCCAATTTTAGAGGAGGTAAAAGGACAATCAATAAACAAAAAAAGTTGTAAAGAGTTTTTTTGTGATTTCCCAGCAAGAAAAAAACTATTAAAAATACCAAAATATATGGGAAATGAATGCAGAAAAACACACACACAATCCAGATTAAATGTAATTGTAGCAAATTGTGGCAATTTCAAACAGAAAACATGGGCGTGTGGCTACAGTACTCTGCACCCTGCAGCTAAATGACCCCATAAAGCAGTGGTGTCCAGTCCTGGTCCTCAAGAATCACTGTCCTACTTGTTTTCCAAATATCCTTGTCCTTCATGCTGCTGATTACCTTGTTCAGGTGTGTTCAGCCAATCAGAAGCTGTAAGTGCATGGACGGTTGCAAGTCAAGCAGGTTAGTGGCCCTTGGGAACTGTCACTGGACAACCCTGTCATGAAGTACTGACAAAATGCAATAATGAAGCAAACAGTAGAATCAGTGAAAGACACACTGCAGTTTGGTGCTACATGTGGGACATCACTGCTTTACTATTAGTTAGTCTTGTGTTTGTCTGAACACTTGTGGCTGTGGGCTTACACCTTTCTCTGTGGTACAGTGCACATACTCACAGAGCTTCAAGAAATATTCTCCCGTTGTCTCTAGCTAGACTATAGCTGTGCAGAAGGTTAAAGCATAACCAGTGAAAGAGGGCTGTATAAGCTTTATCATTTATTTTACAAGACAGAGAAGGCATTAAAAAAGAAAGAATTTCCTTTAGTTCTGCCTAATCAATTGTATAATAGAAGGCATTCTCTTGTGTTGAACATGTTTGGGTAGTTCCAGGGTGAACTGGACTTGCTGTGCACCAAAATGCCCCAGGGCCTATTTGGGGAAAAAAAAAAAAGCTGATATTTTCATATACTCATCAACTAAAATTTATACAACATACAGTCACTGTTTTTTTCTTTTATGTTATCTAGCTTGCTACTCTCCAATAAAAACATATAGCAACATGCTAGCCCAGCAGGCTACTAACAAAGACATCAGATTCCAGCTCAGTGGTATTACCTTTTTGGTGCAAGGGCTTAATGGTTTGTCAAGTCTCAGCCAGGCTTAGGGTCCTATTCTGACAGAGAGACAGTTTAGGACAGGCTGAGACATGAATACTGTACATGACTGAACAATCATTAAAATATGCAGGTTATCTCTAGTTCCCCTGCTGCTTACATTTTGGATCTAATACTGGCTCATTTCTTGCATTATGTTTACATGCAGTACTTTTCATGAGACACAGTTTCCACAGATTTTTACAAATAAACTTAATACCCAACTTAGCATTTGTGTTAAACCCCCATGGAAATACATTCATAAATTAATTCACTGGCCCAATGAGAAAGGGGAATGCTATAAATTCTTAAATGGCTCATATGTTACTAATTGTGTTACAATTATCTGTAGCACACAATGTATGAGAAAATACTAAGCACCCATTTATCTGTGTGGGCCTGTTGTTTATTTAAAAACACTGCTGGACCACACGACCCACTTACATACTGAGGCAAGACAAGTTCACTTCAAATACTTGGCGTCTTGATAAAAATAAAACAAATAAGCAGTTGCATTGCCGTGTGGTATTTTGATGGTGGCCGCTCGACTCTGAAACCACCTCCGCACATGACGTAAGTAATCATGTTAGATCAGACAGCGCACAAAAAGCTGCACACTCTGTGCTGAGGCTGATTTCCATCCTTGGGTTTTTTGTGTGGTTTTTGACTGAGACGCTACAACGAAAAGAGCCTGTAGCTTATGAAACAGACACACTCTGGCATATTAAAAAAGATAAGACAACAACTGAACTGTTGTATAAATGTCAGTCATTAAACCACACTGTTTACTGTTCACAGAGACTTCTGCAAGCTTTAGCCTGCAGAGAGAAGCTCTTACTGACTCTATTACTGTATGTGTTTCATGTGCTAGTTTTTATGTTTCAGTTTAACTGTATTTATATAGTCACATCAAAAGTCACAGAAGCCCTATAGAATAAAGAGAACAACCCAGGTAACCCTGAGGATTTTAAATTCTGGGTTCTGGATTTTATGGTGAGCCTATGGAGAGAAGCTCATAGAGGAGAAATATGATCTTTCTCGCCAACATACCTCCTTGAACCAATCAGTGGTGTGACACCTTACATTTCTTTGTCCATGTGAAATAAATTACCTTTCTCCCTGCTGGGTTTTGTGACAAAAGCATATGTTTCCTCTTGTAGTTCAGCTACACGGGTCCCCCCAGACCCTGAAATATAAGATAAGATATAACATCTTTTTCATAAACTACAAAAATATAAAATGTTAAACTTTAGCTTGTTTTTCCTGCAGTGTGATTGATACCAGTATAGTTAATGGTGTAGCAGATGTCAAGTGTCAGATCGGATCATGGATTTTAAGTCACAGATGCAACATATTTAAAGAAAAGGTTGAATGATTTTAAACCATAAATAAACTCAGTTGACAGTTTATTAGTTCTACATTGGCATCTTATCATATAGTACAATATACAGGGTGTTCACCATTTTGTAGTGGCATCAAAATGTTGAGTGAGAATTCTGATTTCCTATATAGTGCACAGTATGTCACATATGTCACAATGCAACAATAAAAGTAGTGAGCACACTATGTACAGAATCTGCTAACAATCCCACAATGCACTGCTCTAAATTTGAAAGATAACAAAATTACCATTGTGTGATTCCAACTGTTGTCTGTGTTTTGTGATGATGCAATACAACGTTGACTGTGGAGTGTCTGAATCTCAATATGCTGCTCACTATTAGGTGGACTACTTAATCCATAGAGAGTGATTTTAGACACAGTCTTAGTCTGTTTATTCATTTATTTGTTTATTTTACTTTAGCAAGTTCACAGCAATTAGCAATTAGTGAATAAGCTCGTTATAAATAACCATGGTGGATAGGGAAACAGGCAAAGCTGACTTTACTATTATTCTGACAGATTACACCTGTTTAACAACTGTTTCGAGAAAATTCTTTTACTGATCTTTTACTCACTTTTATCACAACAGGTCAAGTATAATGAACTCGCCTCACCTGCCTGCTGTCGTGTCCACCCTCAGTGACAGAGGCACAGACTCAAAGGAGAGGCTACAGCAGAAAATACACCTGAACTGTATTTTCAGATCTGCTAGTCTCACTCACAGCTCTTTTTAAATGCTAATAAAATACACCCAGATGACTCCATGCACCTGTGAACCACTGATGAAATGATCACCTGGGTTCAACCTGTACACTCTGTAGTAAGATGTAGGGAATTAATTTATGACACAACAGTGGCTGTAAACAGTTTACACACTCATTACGCAGTTACTCAATGATTCACATGCGGGCTGAACCGTAGAGGGTGAGCAGAAGGGATCACAGATCAACCAAGACCCATTACATCATTAATGATAGTTGACCCAAGGCAGATAGCGAAAGGCTAAGGCTAAAAAAGGGACATTTTGCAATGTTATTTCCAGTGTTAATAAGACAACTGAACTGTAAATGTCAATTAGTACCAGTGTTTGTTCTGGTTCTGAAGCCAGAGAAATGTCTGTGACAAAGACTCAGCACCACTGTGTGTTTTACATGTGCTAACTCTTTTGTTTTGGTTTCGTTGTATTTATTTATATAGTGCCAAATCACAACAAAAGTCATCTCAAGGCACATGAGGTCAAAGTTTGAAAAGAATAATGGAGAAGTAGAAGGTGCTCTGTCAGAATCGTACAGTGCTTACAGAGCCATCATTGAGGGTTTTGTAATAAAAGAGAAGGATATAAATTCTATTCAGAAATTTACTGGGAACCAAAGGAGAGAAAAAACAAAGATGTTCCACCTTACATTACTTTGTCAGTGTCAAGTGAATTACCTTCCTTCATGCTGGGTTTTGTGATGAGAGCATATGTTGCTTCTTGTTGTTCAGCTACTCTGGTTTGCCCAAAGACTAAAACATAAAAAAAAAACAAAAAAAAAACATATAAAGTAGAAAAAGCTAAATATTAATATATTAATATAAAAGCTATATATGTGTGCATTTTATTCCCCAAAAATACAAAATGGCACAGGATAAATCAATTGTCTTCCAAAGCAATTTGTACAATATATATAAAATGTTTCCTATCCACATAGACTGAAAGACCGTACAGTAACTTGTTTGACCTCATCATGCTTAACATGGTTTTATCAGCTTGACACTTATCCTGTGTCAGGTTTTTCATAACAGCTTCATAGAATAATAGTTGACGTCTCATCATCCCCTACTGTGTAAAAATTAATAGAACTTCATGTTTGGAATTATTCCAGGTAAAGAAAGGTCAGGCATCAGGGCAGGTATTAGACTGTGTTATTACACTGTATACCACTGTAGTGACTGGTAGGTAGCTAGCTAAAGGCTAAGGCTAACCAAGGCTAACATGAACATCCTACAGCACATTCAGTGTTGAGTCAACGTGTGTAAGGACACTAACTTATTCAATGGTACTTGGAAACCTTTTAAGAACCGATTTGATATCTGTTGAACTACATGAGTTATATGTTACAATCTGTTTCTAAGTGACCAGTAAATTACCTTCCTCCCTGTGATTTCTGATGGGAGCACGTGTTGACACTGGTTGTCCAGCTGCACTACTCTGCCCAGACACTGAAGTATAAAAACAAAACAAACAAGAGAAAAAACACAGTGTTGTATATATAGTCAATGGGCAGCACATGCATACTGTTTTTTGGCAGACGATACAATATTGTACATACAAAGGTATATATGTAATTATTTATATAAATATTTATAATATAGATAATACATTAGTTTT